>PVJS01004485.1:0-68940 GCA_004027185.1 Glis glis
AAGGAGTGTTATCACAGAAGGCAATGGTCATATTCCATACAAAAAAAGTCAAGAGCTATGAGCAGGAACGGATTTATTATAAAACTCTGGAGTGGAAGAAACAGTACAAAGTTTCAAGGAAGTTGCCTCTGGGAGCAGAATCCAGAGGTGTTGTACTTTGTCCCAAATGGCTGCCTTGGTTTTTCATCTTTGTGTGTTTTTCTATGATGGGGAGGGTAACAAGCTTTGAGGTCCAATTTTATTTTATCTTTTTTAAAGTTCATATACTGCTTTAATAAAAAGAGGTATTAAATAAAATATTTGACTTTGGATTTACTTTTTGAAAATTGATTTTTTGGTTCGGTTTCATCTGACAGAACTTTAAAAAGATCAAACATATTAGGGATTGTTTCTAGTTTCTTACTACTGTGGATGTGTAGAGAATGGTTTCTGTACTTTAATAACCTGTTATTCCCCCTCTGGCTTTTTGTTGGGTCTTATAATCTTGGTTCTGTGACTTTTGATTATTCACTCATTCAGTCATTTATTCATTAAGTATTTATTTAGCCAGCTACTAGTCTAGGTACTAAGAATATAGCAGTGGATATAATAGAAAAAAAATCTCTTTGCTGACATCAAGCTGATATTTTAGCTGTGTTGAGATAGAATGATGTTGGACAAGTCACATCATGTACTTGAGCCTTGGGTTCTTCATCTATAAAATGGGCACACTATTACCTGCCCATTATTCAAAACTTAATTTTAAGTACTTGTCCAGATTTAAACTTTTTTTTCTAGTAGAGAAAGCATCTCACAAAGCACCACTTTTATATACAGAATTCATTTTACAATCATTGCTAGCAATCACAAACTAAATTGTTAGGGACTAGGCCATCAGTATCACAAAACGACCCCCACATTCCTCTTTAGTGCTGAAAGGCTAATTGCCAATTCTGTTTGTCTAAGTATTGCAGGACTTTTTGATGTGGCATTAGCAGAGTATTCGGTCTCCATCCATTCCATTCTTTCTTCTCCTTATGCAACACACACATACACACACACATGCACACACACACACACACACACACGAACACACACACATCAAACTATTCAAAATCAAAATGCACTCAACTGCACATGATGTAAAAGAATGATTCTGTTCAATGCAGCTGCTATATAATGTTCCTCATTCTCTGTCCATCATCATCTTGGATACAGAGACTATTAGGTAAATCTGCAAAGATGAAGAGATCGGCCTTTTTTATAATTATTGGAAGGTCAAGAGTCTGGGAGGTGTGAAGGTATAAGGTAGATAGGAATATGGCATCAGATATTTAACGATATATTGGAAACAAAATCACACCAAGCACTTTGTAAAGTACAACCCAATCACCTGACACTCTACACTCTACTGGTTTATACCACCATTGCTTCTTATCGCGGTAGAACGGAAGTCTCTAAAATGGTTTTTACTACATCTGCCTTCCTCCTTCTGCAATGAAGAAATCAGCAGGGGTAATGCATTGAAAATATAAGCCATATCATATCACCTGTACCCCAGACTTTCACTGCAAAACTTACAGAGAACACTTGTTGAATTGAAAAAAACAAACAAAAAAATCAGTCAATCACCAATCCTGGCAACATATTAGGTGTTAAATTGACATGAATAGCAATTAAAACATTGGGAAACAGTCTACTACTGGAATCCAGGGCATGTGGGGTAAATAAATACTCTTTGAAAAGTAGGAAGGTCAAATTTGTGTGGGTCACAGTGCTTCGGGTTTCACGGATAGCAGAGACTTGTGTGAGTTGGGAATGTGAATGCCCTGCTCATTATGTTATCGTATCTAATTAAACACAAGAGAAAAAACCAAAAAAACACACCAATTGCTCTGTGTATGTATGTTTGTATCACTGTGAGCCTCACTATGATATATACTTGCAATGCCCTACTAAAAGAATAAATGTTTTTAAAAAACTGAGCACACAGACCTGTACACCCCAACTCAATAGCTATCCTCTCCTTGATTTTATGAAATGCATTATTTAGTATTTTCTTGAATAGCTTTCACTATCTATTTTAACACAATCTTGTTACTTCAGCTGATGTAGTGACTAAAGCAGACACATAGATGTAGTGACTAAAGAAGACACAGATAGGACTGAATTAAACTCTGATTTGTGTCAAAATAGGAACAGTGACATTCTCATTGTGAAGATGGTAGCCACACTTGACCTCAAGTAGACTCTGTGATCTGGAATCCAATAAATTGCAACCTAATTAAGTGGGATCTTGGAACAGAGACGTTGCATATACAACTGACACTCACAGTAGTCTTTGAGACCCCGAACACACCTGAGATTCAACAAGTTGAGATTACATTATGTACAACATCGAGACAGTGTTGGGTTTATCTGATTGCTTTCTAATTATTTGGAAATTGATCATCTGTGTACATATGGCAACTTTCTGTTGATCTAAATATTGGATGAAGCAAAACACGCCGGCGTTGCCAACTGAATTGATTGTAACTAATGAGATGACGATGTGGAAATATCCATGGGACTTTCATCACAGACTGCAGTCTTTCTGCAGATTCCTTGGCAAAGTAAAGAGATACAGTGCTCTCAGAGTGGTTTTCACACTGGGCCCCACGCTTCTGTCTGCAAACCTTCAGTTCTAGACCATGGTGCGTTGTTCGCTTAGTAATTTCAAGAGTAGATTCTACTTAATGAAAGTTAAGTGTAATAAAAATCATTGTAAAGGACCATTAGTGGATATTCTTAAATTACTTCTCTGAAATCTGCAATTTAGTCTTTGTTATTTAAAAAGCAGTTTAGTGTTTCAACATTGGTTGCTAATTCAAAGAATAATAATAACAGCACTCAGAAAAGGCAGCAACAGCAGAAGCAACTGCCTTTACCGATGGCTTCCTTAGGGTGGCGATTGCGCAGGACACCTTTCCTTTCATGGATGTTATTCCAGAAAAAGAAAGGGAGGTGCAGTGAAGTCTAGGTGTCCTGGATGGCAGAGGAAGCAGGATTCCTGCGCACATGGAGTATGGAGAGAGAGCTCTCAGAGGCCAGTAGGAATGAGTTGTAGACCAGAAGGAACAGAAGAGGAAGGGCTAGATTGCTTCAGGGGAGGTCTTGTTTAGTCTAGTTCATGGGGGATTCTGGAGGATCAATAGGAGGGTACAGTTTATCCTGCTTTAGGCAAAAGAATGAGACTTAGATCTACCTGTCCAGTAACTCCTGTGTGTGTGTGTGTGTGTGTGTGTGTGTGCGCACGCGCGCACACGCATGCCCATTCCCCAAGCACCTTAGCTGCAGTCATCCCAGAGTGATCCTCTAGAGAAGGGAAAAGGTATGAGTTCCCACCACTTGGAGATGGACACACCCACCAGGAAAAGGCATTTCAGGGCACCTGGACAGGCACCAACAGCATCCACATAGCAAGGGACCCAGATCAGATATCTAGCAAGGAGAATACCTGGGATTGAACCCCAATAGTTCTGATGCCTACATCAGCGCTTTTTACCCCCTGACTTTTTCTTCATTGCCACATTTTGTTATGTTTTGCTCTTTTTTTTTTCCTGGAGGTACCAGGGATTGAAACCAGGAGCATTCTACCTCCGGGCTAACATCCCCAGCCCTATTTTTTATTCTTTATTTTATTTTATTTTATTTTATTTTTATTTTATTTTTTGCAGTACCAGGGATTAAACCCAGGGGCATTCTACCGCTGAGCTACACCCCCAGCCTTATTTTTTATTCTTTATTTTGAAACAGTATCTCACTACGTTGTGGCGAGGTCCTCACTAAGTAGCTGAGGCTGGCCACAAACCCAGATCCTCTGGTCTCAGCCTCCCAAGTACTGGGATTACAAGTGTGCATAACCACGTCTGGCTATGTTTTGCTCTTAATACCCACACATATATGCGTGCGCGTGTACACACACACATATATATGTGCACAAAAACTCCCTGTTATAGTTTAGGTTGATCCATTAGCATCTGTTTTTAAAGTTAAACATTAATTCAAACTAGGATAACAAAGTTAAACCTATTGACACCCTTCTTTAATCTTACTTTCAATGAATAGATAAAAATAATTTTTAATTACATGCATTATTTAAATAGAGTCTGAGGAACTCTGAGGTTGCTTGAGAACAGCTGAATTCTCCCAGCATTTAAAATATTCCCCACTCCAAATCGTATTTGGATTCACATGTTTACATTCTCTGTGAATAAAGATTCGCTCAGAACCTCAGTGCAGTGTCCAAATCACCACAGGTTCTAAATGAGGCAGTTTGAATTTCTGAGGAATTACTGCTTGTCCTTTATTTACTTTTTGTCAAATATAAAACTCATAAAGACAAGTACACTTTGATGTTAGGAAGCCACTGATGAGTCAACTGTCTGCCAAGGAAAAAACAATGCCATAATCTTAAAAATAAGGAAACAAATAAAAAACAAAGCACGACACGGCGCCTGCGATCTAGCACTGCACACAGGAGCCACTAGCTTTGTTTGGCATGACTTATTGCAATAATATAAAGATCATTTATAAGGGATGACACCAGCTCTCCATGAAAATTGCTCCCCACAGCACCTGGAGTCTGCTCATCCATTTCCATCTTCCCCCAATTCAGCCTCCTTCCCACTTAAATGCAAACAGAGGACTGCCCTCCTGTTATCCTGCATACCTCTCTTTTCCCTTCTCTTTCTCTCTCTCTCTCTCTCTCTCTCATTTTGCTTATTTTGAAAACCAGTCTTATAGCCAAGCAATCAAAATATTTGGAGCAGTTGCAATGTTTAACTGGTTGATATTTTGTCTACATTCCATGTACAAACTAAAATGCTGCTCTGGATGTGTGTCTGTGATCGGGCCACCATGCCGTTACCATGACAGAGTAATTGGTTAGCAGGTGACAATAAAAATGGCGGGAGAAGATTCTGTTATAGAGAGCACCCCAAGATGGCTACATCTCACACTGCAGAAACAATAGAAATGACAAAAAGGGGATATTGCTGTGGGATCAAGCCAAACATGAAGCAGAGACCCATCCCTGGAAGGACTTTTCTTCATAGAGTGGGGCATTATATATCCTATTTTAAACCATAGCCAGAAATATTCCTTCTCAATGAGAAATTTGCCAGACAATTCTCTAGGGAGTTCTATAGCATTTGGAAACCTCTGTAAATTTCTTTCTGTTCACTGGAGAGAAAGGAAGGGAGGTGACATAAGTTTATGCTCTTCACCTGCTATTTCATTTTCACAAGGAGTCTCTGAGGATAAAATATAGTCCTCACCACTTTGCTAATAAGAGAACTATGACTTAGAAAAATTAAAAATAAGATAAGCCAAGCATGGTGGCACAAGGTAGTTATCCCAGTACTTGGGAGGCTGAGACAGGAGGATCACAGGTGTAAGATGTGTCTCAGCAACCTAGGGAAACTCTCAGAAACCTAGCAAGACTCTGTTTCAAAACAAAAAATAAAAAGGAGTAGAGGTATAGCTTGGAGGTAGAATGCCCCTGGGTTCAATCCCCAGTACCATAGACACACACAAGTAAATAAATAAAAATAAGTCAAAAAGAAAAAAATAATAACATAGATTAACCAATGGAAAGAGCTTAGAACTAAGTTCAGACCTTTCGGATTTGATCTTCATGTTCTTTCCACTTTTCCATGTTGCCTGTAGCTTAATACAGCATCTCACAAATGTGGACTATACAAAGTTAATAGGAGACAAACATTATTTAACATTAAACAAAAGTAGGTCCCTTTGTTTACAGCAAGATTCCTCAACACATATAATATGCTCAAGTATATTTTGAGTCTCCAAGAAGGGCATACAGTACAAAATTCCAAAGTCTTGCCCCACCCAAATATTGCCTGACCTTCAAATTCTACGGAATACATTTTAGAAACTCCTGTTGCTCCCAAGGAACTCTATAATAGGAGGGAAGAGAGGCACAAAAAGCTCAAAGGGCTTCGGTTTTTATTTCACAGATTTTGCATTGCCTGAAATGTTATGAGCTTGCATTAATTTGCAAAATGAAAGAGTATCATTTCTATGACTCGAGATAATACTATGTATGTTCCTATTAGAATGTGTTTATAAATATATGAAAAGAAAATGTGTTCTAAACGAGGTTCCATATCTCTTGTAATCATTATGTACAGACACAAAAAGAGAAGAGTCATGTAATGTCTTGAGTATTATAATAATAAAGCAATATACAGTTACATAAGGCCAGGCACCGTTCTAAGCACACAATATATATTAACTCATTTAATCATCATAACAAGCCCTGAAGCAGATTATCATCATCTCCACATGACATAGGAGGAACCTGGGGCACAGTAAGTTAATTTACTTTGCAAAAATCCTACTAGTGACTTGCACAAGCAACTGTGTGCCAGAGCCTGGTACCAACTGATTTACTACCAAATTCCTGTTGCTCATGATTCTGCTTTAAACCTATTTTGCAGGAGAGTCTAAAAGTCTTTTTTGGAGGGTTTCAATAGCCGTAAAGATTGACAAAGCCTCCCACTATGTTATTTATCTTTTTTAACTTTTTACCCCATTTTCACCTTTTTGTGTGCTTTTGTTACTGGGAAATCTGCAAGAAGAATGAATATATACTTAATATCAAAGAGATATTACAAGAAAAATAATATAATATTTAATTGGGCCATATAACAATGATAGTAGTATATGGGTATTTGTCTGACTCCCTTATCATTCATAGCCATTGTTCAATAAACACCTACTAAGTACGGCTACAGGGAAAGTAAACATGAGTTAGAAATTCTTTCTCCCTCTGGGCGTGGTGGCGCACGCTTGTAATCCCAGTACTTGGGAGGCTGAGACCTGAGGATCACGGTTTGTGGCCTGCCTCAGCTACTTGGTGAGACCTCCACAACTCAGTGAGACACTGTTTCCAAATAAACAATAAAAAATAGGGCTGGGGGTATTGCTCAGAGGTAGAATGTCCCTGGGTGCAATCCCCAGTACTGCAAAAAAAAAAAAGGAAAAGAAATTCTTTCTCCCTGAAAACACATGCTTGCGGTTCCCTGGTGAATACGGATGTTTGAATAAGCCAGGTGGGGCTTGGACTCAGCACTGGATCATAATGCAGCAACCCCCCCATGAGGTGATAACTATTCCTCTAAGTAATTACCTGTTTTACTGCAAAGCTTTAACCATGCACAGATATGTGCTTAGGCTATAGAAAAAACACATGCAAAACTTAATGGAAGATGAAAGAGAATCAAGCTAAATTAGAAGCCAGTATTACCATTAACATACAGAAAAAAAAGTGGACTAACCACTTATACTAGGTATTGAAAAATGCTGATAATTATTAAAAGAGCAAACTTACATTTTCCTGCCACTGACATTCTGAACATATGTGAGAATACCAATGCCAGTCTCAGTATCTTAAAAGGGGAAGGTGGGGAGTTTGGAGGGAGCTGGGAGAAAGCTCACCCAGTGTGTGTGCATGGATGTCACTATCACTATGAACTAGTTATGATCTGAGACTACAACACACCAATAAAAGTATTTTAAAAAAGACTCTTACATAATACTGACCTTGAGTCAGACACTAGGCATTTTACATGTTTTAACTTACTTCATCCAGAAAACTTTATGAGAGCAATACTACTGTTATCTCCTTTTTACTGTGGAAACTGAGGCATAGAAAGGATAAGCAGAGTGCCCAAGATTACAGAGCAAGTAAGTGCTGAGGCTGAGGCTTGAATTGAGGCAGTTAGTCCAGAGTGCACACTCTTGATAACTGTCAGTCCATCTTTGATCAATGTCTTCCAAGAACTGGTTGAGCGATCTCTCTGCTGATGACTGTACTTGACGTTGCACATGTACTAGCTCCTTATTTAAATCGTATCCCCACTTGTTGAAGAAGAGAGACTAAGTTTCAGTAGCCAGCTACTGGCTGAGACTGGATAAAAACACAAAACGATTTGAACCCAAGGCCATGGACATTCTCTGATGCTAACATTTTGGGAGAACTGTTTCAGACTTAAGTTCTTTGAAAATGTAGCTCGTATCTTATTTACTTTGGATTCCTAGATCATAGCATAGAGCCTAATGTAGGTGTTTCTTATCCCAAATCACATCAATTTGAATCAAGACCAACCTAGTCTTTTTTTCCTATTATCATTCAAGAAAAAAAAAACTAGTTATGAAAAAAGGAAAAATAGGTAGATCATCCCTATGGCCAAATTTCATAAAGTACTTTTGGAGGAAAAAAAAAAAAAGGAAAATATGTATGAGGAGGACTTAGGATTCCTTGCTAGCGAGACATTTAATGGAACCTTTGCACTGGTCTTAAATGTTTCCATAGCTCCTTTCTGTTTAATCTGTTCCCACATTAAATAGCTCTCACCTACGGTTTTCGCATGGATGGCACTGAGGCAGAAGCAAATAAGCTGCTGCCAGAGAGAGAAAATCATCTCTCTCTCTCTCTGTCTCTCTCCCCCTGTCTCTCTCTCTCTCTCTCTCTCTCTCTCTCTCTCTCTCTCTCTACTTAGTGAAGCCCTCTGCAACTTCGTGAGACCCAGTTTCAAAATAAAGTATAAAAAATCGGGCCGGGGGCGTAGCGCGGAGGTAGAACGCCCCTGCGTTCCATTCCCGGTACCGCAAAAAAAAAAAAAAAGAAGTGAGGGAGGCTGGGAATTGACAAGCAGTGGCCGACTTCCCCTCTGCATCCTCTTCCTCGCCCGCCCTCTCTCAGGCATCACATGCCCAATCCAATTTTCCCTTTCAGAGGAAATGAAGCAAAGCACATCAAGGAATAAAATGGTTTGTTCCTAAGAGTTGTAAAACTGCAGCTCCTCATAGAGGGTGCAGAAAATGATCCCCTCTCTTAGGTAAGTACGGTTCATAAGCAAAACTTCGCTATCCTGGGCTCCTGATAACTTCCTTGACAGAGGGATATTTATAGAGATGGTTCTTTACCAACCATGCTAGTAACAGTTTGACTTGAAGTTAGAAAAATCAATTCAATGTGTAAAAAATCTGGCATTCGTTCCAAGATGTTTCTCCTAAATTCTCTTATTTTAAAGATTAAGAACAAACACAGAATTCCTCTATTATTTCAAATAAGTTTTGGGACCAAAAATATGTTTTGCATTTAAAAAATGATAAATTACTATGTTCCAAAGGGTGCTGCTTTTCTCCTCTTGTGAAAAAATGCATATTTTATGTTGATATTCTTTTCCTTTTAATATTAACCTCTAATACTTTACATAAACATGTAAAATATGGACATGTTCAAAGAAGAAATGAAAAATTTCAGTGTGCAACTCCACCACCATATGTGTATATTTTTAAATGAAATCAATATTTTTAATACTGTTTTGAATCTTATTCTCTTACCTTAAAAAATATGTTCTGATAATATGTTCTGAGGTATTTTTGTTGTTGTTGTTTTATGTACTGGTGTTTGAATCCAGGGCCATACTACTTCTGAGCTATACCTTCAGCCTTGTATTTTTTAATTAATTAATTAATTAATGTATTTATTTATTTATTTTTGTGTTACTGGGGATTGAACCCAGAGGCATTCTACCTCTGAGCTACACCTTCAGCCCTATTTTATTTTATTTTTTTATTTTGAAATAGGGTCTCACTAAGTTGCAGAGGGCCTCACTAAGATACTAAGACTAGCCATGAACCAACCTGTGATCCTTCTGTCTCAGCCTCCCAAGCACTGGGATTACAGGCCTGTGTAACCAGACCTGTCTTCTTAACATAACCATACTTGCCAGTCTCATGGGACTTACTGGGGGTAGTTGGGAGAATTTATGAATATGCAGATAAGGCAGGGCTCTTGCATGATCTGAATGAGTTCAAAAGTGGGGCATGGCCAAGTGAAATGGCACTGACAGATGAGGAAACAAGGGTTGGAGGGGCAGTAGGCTGGGACCTGGAAGAGGCAGGACAACCACATGGATCATGTCAGGGCCTTTCCAAGATAAGAAGGGAAGTGCATGACCTGCTGAGAAAGAACCAGGCAGAAGTAAGAATGTCCCTACTACTATGCCCCTACTATATCCCCCACCTAGTCATTCTAAGCATTTTATATCTATTAAATATGTGCTCTTCTAAGACAAGGGTCTATAAGCTAGATTCAGTTCAGGCCTTTATAGAAGACATAGAGGATCAACATGACTTGCCTAAGATCACACAGGTAGTTCTAGTAGGTAGTATAGTCAGGACATTTTTCTTCCAAAGGCACAGTGTGTTCCACTTCAACCTACAGTCTCCACCCAGTGTTGTTTGTTTAATTTTTTTTCATGATGCCCCTTTTCTCCCTCTGTACTTGTTGACATAGTTCCAAGGAATCGTCATAGGTCTTGGTACAAAAGTATCAGGGGTCCTCAGTGAGCACCATGCATATTAACTGAAAAATCTCATAGCTTATGTTCTCAGTGTATGTATGTATGTGTGTGTACCCAGGAGTCCAGCATATCTTTATACAAACATAGGCCTAGGTACTGGTATATATTTATACATACAAAATTATAGACATCATTGATTTTATTGACCACTGAACATACACGTTTGAAGGTAGGATATAGAATCTGTGACTACTAGAGACTGAACTTTCCAAAAGTTAGTAAGAGACTGGTGGAAAAGTTGCAGACATAAGAAAAGTGCAAATGTATAACCATTAAAAATAGCACATGATATTTTTACAGGTGTGGTGACACACACCTGTAATCCCAGTACCTGGCAGGCTGAGACAGGAGGATTGCAGATTCGAGGCTAGTGCATGGTAACTTAGTGAGACCCTGTTTCAAAATAAAAAATAAGCTGGGCATGGTGACACATGTCTGTAATTCCAGTACTTGGGAGATTGAGACAGGAGGATTGCAGGTTCGAGGACAGCCTCAACAACACAGCAAGACTTTCAGCAATGTAGTGAGACCCTATTTCAAAATAAAAAAATACAAAAGGGCTGGGGTATAGCTTGGAGGTAGAATGCCCTTGGGTTCAATCCCAAGTACCACAAAAAATAAAAAATTAAATAAATAAAAAATAAAAAGGGCTGGGGTTTTAGCTCAGTGGTAGAATGCCTCTGGGTTCAATCCCTAGTAACTCTATGTATCTATTTATCTGTCTATCTATCTATCTATCTATCTATCATCTATCATCTATCTATCATCTATCTACTATCATCTATCATCTATCTATAATACATGATAGATAAAACCACATTTTTGAAACTCAAAATATTATCTTAAAATTCCTCTCCACATATTTGCATTCTACTCCATTTTTTAAGGCAGCAATGCATACACAACCTTCAGGAATTCATCAGTTACTTCAAGAGAAGTCTGAGTGTATTTTTTCAAGCATTTTCAGTATAAAGGATTAACTGGTATTTGTAAAAATTTTGCTGTATCCTCTCCCTGCGCAATATTACTGACTATTTTGATTTATTGTATACCACTCTGGCCACACCACTGAGAAATAACACTTTCCATCACTGGCTTCTGTTTCTTCATGAAACTGGAAGACACCATTCCTAACCTAGCCCAGTTTCAAGCCTTCTCTGGCTGTAATATAATAGTCCAAGCTGCTGTATCTATTTTTGTATATCTGTAGATTAGACTAAGCAGATTTCCTCTAATTTCTTCAATATTTTTCCCATTCTACCATTTGCTACCCAGGTCTGCCCTTCTCTGAATATGTCTGTTAAGAATAATCTTGCAGTAACATACTCCAGAAAGTGTGTAATTTATCTGAGTCAAGGAGAGTCTTGTTTTAAAACTATGACTACACAACTGAAATAGGCATTCAGCTCTGCCTGCAATCCTCTCATACTTGCTCAGTAAATTTACTTCCCCCTAGGCTCTGGAAAGACTATATTATATTTTCTCTCCCCTTAAAACATCCATTACTCTCCACCTCACAAATGCATTTTCCCTCAACCAAGCAATCAGATACAATGTCCCTTACCTTCCCGTTATGAATGTGTATGAACATCTACACCCATATTCTCTGCTCTCCCTAGCATAGAATATAAGGAAGCAAGGTCCTCTGCCACCAAATCCAGTTCTTCTGGGACCTGAGCAGTTTTGTCCCAATGGTATCACAATACCTAGAAAGAGTACCCAGTAGGAGCTCAGTAAATATAAGTTCAGTGAACGAATGAGTGAATACCTGTGGATATGATAGGTTCCATCCATCCTAAATCAGGAGGAAGGCAAATGCCAAGACAGACATTTCTAGAATTCACATCAGTAGCACAGATCTAGATGGCTATATGAAACTCAAATGATAAATCACAGCTGATGTTCATCCTTCCCTTGTTTCCTAGTGGCTTCTTACACTGTGTCTAATAATGGATGGTCACATTTATAGATCACATAAATAGGGCTGGCCATTGTAATTCACCTCTATTAATCTTTACAATGATGAACAACTTACATGCGATGAAAATGAATCTCAATGAGAAGTCAAATAAGTTGCTCAAGGTCAACTTGTACGTGAAGGAGGGAGGATTCAAATCCATGTCTGTCTGATGAGAATGTCCATGTTCTCTCCACTCAGCCATGCTGCCAGTGAACCCCTGAGACTTCCCCACAAGTCCACGCCCAACTGAGCTCTCGAGCCAATTCTGTAGGGATATGGCTACAATCCCCTGCTGGCAGCAAGACCAGAAAATGTCATACTGTCAAAAGATCCCATCCTCACTATATCAGGCATGATGCTGGGGTGGCTGTGGAGATGGAGAGACATGGGACCCCATCTCATTATATCCAGCTAAACTGGATCTTGCTTTCTGTGTTCCCAGGCATGACTTTGAATCATTCAAGAAAAGATGAGAACATTTAAGTTGACAACAAGAACAGACCTTGATTTTGGGGTATCTGAAGCATATGTAATTTGAGGGAGTATGATTTGTAAGAAAAGAACAAAAAATAACATATCCAAAATATGGTATGATCACTAATATTTAGAATGTGATAGAAGGAGCCCATGCACTTGAACAGCTTTGTAGCTTAAGTTTTACTTCAATGTGATCCTGTCTCTGACCATGACCTTGTCCTACCTGGGAGGCAGGTACATGATGATTGACAATCTTTATTCTCCCAATGGATAACCTGGATATGAATCCCAGCGTGACTGCTTCTAAGCATGTGATATCAGGCAGATGACTGAAATTTCATGAACACATATTTATATACTTTCTCTTTTATTAAATCTTCAATTATAACTGGTTCATAAAATTGTTATCAATGTGACTTATACGTGGGAAGTGATGATAATAGTGCATGGCGTACTCTCAACAAAGTGCTCATTAAGGTGTCACTGATACTGTTACCTTAGGATGCTGTCTTCTTGACCATCGAGTGTTCATTTGCTTTCTGCTTAAAGACCTGAGTACCTGGCACTTGGTATCTGACTGTGTTCACCATAGTAGACCCTCAACAACGAAACCAGGGCCCTACCTTCTTGCTGAACTGAAGCTCGGTTCCTGACCTCACAAAGTTGGTGACATCACCTTGTAGCATGTGTACCAGTTTCCTCAGGAACATTGACTCTGCCTGTGCACCAGCAACTTCTCTTCCCCCATTTTCCTGAGCATAAGCAAATAAAACTAGAAAAGGGCAATACAATGAAAAAATGTGCACAATATATTTTAAGGAAATAAAGAGTTGGTGTTCCTGTAATTATGGTTAATAAAATTATTTTTACAGGGTTTTGCAAAAATTAGATACTATAAGTATGTAAAATGCTTAGCTCCTCACCTAGAATATAATTATTACTGTATCGTAGATGATGTAATTATTCTGGTACCTCTGCTACCAAATAGCATTATGATGTCTAACAAGCCAATTAACCTTCCTGGGTCTCAATTTACTCATAAAGTGAAGAGGTTGACTCTTGCTAGTTCCAAAAGTCATGTATTAGTACAAATACCTGGGATATAAATGCATTATTCTCATCCCAATTGGAATATGCCCAATTTAGATATTTATCACTAAAGCCAATGTATGGAAGAGGAGGAGTTATTCAAAGGAAAAACAACAGGGCTTTCCTTGTCGGGAAATCTACATGCTCACCTGTACTGGCGAGAGACTCTCACTATGACAGATGCTCAAGATATTATTTGACTTTTCAAAATCCCATCTCTAGTATAGTTATATTAAGACAATTCACATCATTTCTAAAGAAGCAGTTAAGAGTGCGATTTATATCCCAGGATGTTGAAACTGCCTGGTAAGAAAAAAGAAAGACTAGATCGGCTCACCCCATGTGATAGGGTAATAGGCAGAAGGGCAGGACTTGCTTAATGAAGAAGAATGCATTTTTTAGCTTGGGAACATGCTAAAGGTCAGTCATAGTTCCAGCAGTTGTTTCTGACATCTGTCAAAAGGCAATGAGTCCATGTCTGGGAACAGACTTTATACAGGGATTAGCTTAGGCAGGAATGGTGGGGAAACTGAGGTCAGGGCCTGCAAGAGAGGTTGGAGTCATGGACTGTGTAGAGACTTCCTATCTTAATCCTTCAATGGCTTCCCAGAGTAAAACTGAGACACTTTGTAGTGGTCCTGATGGATAACCTTGTTTATCCATCACTCTTCACTGCCCTGGCTAGCTCACCCTGATCTGCCTATACTAGCCCGCCTGTGCTCCTTGGATACAGGAAGCATACCTCTACCAAAGGCTCTTGTCTTGGGTAGTCCCTTTGCCTGTAATTCTATACTCCCAGATTCTACTATGTCTCATGCACTTATTTCTTTCATGTATTTGCAGATAAGTGAGCCCTTTAGAAAGGCATTCTCTGACCACTCTCTGTCATAGTACCCTATTTCTGTACCCCTTACAATAATGTGTGCTTGTCTCTATTAGATGTCAGATTATGTATTATTATAGATTCCTTTGTTTATTTTTTGTCTTGCTTCTCCAATAGCATATAAATTCACAAGGACTAGTATTTAGTCTGATACTGTGCTCAGAATAATGTGTGAAGCACAGGAGAGACACGTGTATTTAGCAAATGAATTAATAAATGAATTGTACTACAACTATTCTGTCTCTTGTCCATTTTTTAGCATTTATAGTTAGCACCTCAAAGTTCAACAGAAAAAATTGAAAGAACAGAGGTTTTATTTGCTTTACTTACAGCTGCACCCCCAGGGGCCAGAACAGTGACTGGCAACTTGGGCTTGCTCAATAAGTCTTAAATGTTTACCATGAAATAGTTCCTATAATCTAATTTGAAGAATGGAAACAGATGATTGTTGTTTGATTACAGTAACAAGTTACCATCAGAACCAATTTTAAACCCAATGTAATCAATCAATAACAACTTCCCATTAGTAACCATTCTTCCAAAAGCCTAGAACTCATTATAACATCAGCAGTGTTTTGTTTGAGTGACTGCATCATACATGGCTTTCACTTGCTTAGTGAGCGATGAATTTAGCTTTGGGTTCCAGATATTAAGTAGTGGTCTCTCTTATTTGGATGGGAAAATGATGGTGCCCATCTATAATGACAAACACAAAAATAATTTATTGTAATCGTAGGTAGAGTCCTGAGCACATACAAAAACCAACTCATATCAAATCATACAAAAAAACAGAGAGGGAGGTGCTATAACAATTCCACTGTAAGAGATGAGGAAGTCAGGCATGGTTGTGCAAGCCTGTAATCCCAGTACTTGGGAGCCTGAAACAGGAGGATCACAGGTTTGAGGACAGCCTCAGCAACAGAGCGAGGCTCGGAAACCTGGTGAGACCCTGTTTCGCAATCAATAAATAAAAAGGGCTGGGTGGTCTAGCTAGGCGGTAGAATGCCTCTGGGTTCAATCCCCAATAGCTAACACACACACACACACACACACACACACACACACACACACACACACGAAAACAGATGAAGAAACTGAGGTACAGAAGGTTGCAGTTCTTACCCAAGGTCACATAGCTAGTATCTACTAGAGCTAGGACTTAGTTGTTATTCAATCAATTAGTTTGGCTTCAGAGTCTGTTCTCTGAGCATTTACACTCTGTAGTTTCCCTATAAGAACTGAAACACATCACTGATATCATTTCAGCAATAAGATTCACCTCCACAATGAGTCTCCTGACCTATTCGAATGCTCATCAAAGACTTGGATCCAACTGTCTGAACAATGGGGGTGAACAGAGAGGTAAAGGTAGGTCTTTGTGGGATGGGGTTTGGCTTTTTGCTTTTAATAATCAGCATGATGAACAATTTGAATAACTGCTCATGTGATATATATGTACATACAAATTTACATACACATATATGTATTTACTAATTTTATACATATACATTTATTTATAAACTTACATACACAAATTTATATATGTATGTATACATGCATATATAATTTATATATTTAGAATTGAACCTTGTCCTCCCAGAAATACATCCACTAGACCACTGAATAGGCTCTCAGATGGTAACTACTTTCTACTGTACAGCTTATGCAGACAAGTCATAGAGGTAGTAAACACTTTGATTTATAGCTAAGCCCTTCAGCCTTTGTAGTTGCACTCATATCTAATGATAAAGAGACACCAGCAAACAACTTCGCTATCACCCAAGCCAATAGCAGAATAACAGGGGAGCTGTAATTTGGATGAGTATTTTATGGGACTTAGATTATGTATGAAGTTTATATTTTGAGTATAATTTATCATGTTTTTCATTGTATAAAATAGTTCCGACATAAAACAGGTCATTTGGTAAGTTATTCCATCTCTTGGACTCAGTTTCCTCATCTATGAAATGATCAATTTCAATCAGGTAACTTCTAAAGGATCATTCATTCTGTGAAGCCTTGATAACACAGAGCTTCTACCATAATTACAGATGTGCCTTCCCTTATTTCCCCTCTTCCTCAATTTTTTGACTCATTTTTATAGCTATCCTTTTACCAATGCCTCTATGTAAAACAAGAAGAAAAATTATATTCAAATTTGAAAACCAAAACTTTTAAAAATTTTATAGGCAATCCAGGAGTGGTGGCACATGACTGTAATCCCAGTAGTTGGGAAGCTGAGAGAGAAGAATCACAGGTTTGAGGCCAACTTGGGCAACTTAGCAAGGCCCTCAGCAACTTAGCAAGATTCTGTTTCAAAATAAAAAAATAAAATAGGGCTGGGAGTATAGCTCAGAGGTAAAATGCCCCTGAGTTCAATCCCAGTACCACACACACACACACAAAATTATAGGCATACTCTATAGAAAATGGTTATACCAAATATGGCTATATCTGTGTATGTTTTATACTGCTTTGGGATATTTATCTTCTGTAGTCATGCCATTTGGATCAGTGCCTCTATAAAGATATTGAAACTAATCTAGACTCCTTCACTTATTCTCTTGTGATTTCAGCAGGTTATTACTCTCCCTAAAACTCCAATTTATACATTTGTAAAACAGAACAAACACCTGCAGTATTACTTATATGATGTGATAATTCCAGGGAATGGTGTACAGAATACTCCTTTACCCTGTTTGAGCTAGACAGGTTTTCAACTAAGGTAAGTTTTCCTCCCTTACATTCTGCTCCTGGTAACTTTCTGCATAGGTACTCCTTCTTGCTTTGTACTTGTTGATAAAGGCTGGAATATGTGTTTTCTGTTGCTAACCATCAAGCCTCACCACCCAGATGAGAACTGTGTTATGCTCTAAATCAATTCTGGATGCACTTCAGAATACTACTATAATAGGAATCCTCTGATCACACTTGTCCATGCTTCAATCAACCTACTCCTGACATCTCTGACCTTTTCATAAGTAATCTATCTCCTTGATTCAAGGGCTCACCTTTTCAAAGTAGCATCTTGGCTTGAATTTCTTCTTTTCTCCAAAATCCCTAGCCTTTCTCTGTCCTTCTATTTCCTACCATCCCACCTGTCTCCAAAAGCAAGTCAGATAGGCTCTGGGCTCAGCCTGAGAATGGACATTTATTTCTACTTCCTTCTCTATTTTTACTTCGCAGCCAAACAAGATTTAATGTAATTTATAATATAGGGACTTTATAATAGCCTTTATACTGTGTTTAGAATAATACAGTATTAATGAGAATATTTCACTAATAGATCCTCTAATGGATCTCTGATCTAACACTCACTACTCTTGACAAAATTTTGGCCATTGTCACCTTGTTGTGATGTTTAGGAAATTAAAATTATCAAATAGGACATAGAGTCTGATATCCTAAGTTTGAGTTTCAGTTTTATAACTTACTGCGTAATGTTGGGCTAGGTGGCTGTTCCTCTATAGTCTAGGCTTTCTCACATCTAAAGTGATAGTATCTACGCTGGAGGACCATGGTAAAAATCAAATATGCTATAGTATACTATATTTTTAATGTATCTCCATTATTAGCATGTCTATACTATACTGTATCATACTGTACTACTCTGCACTTACACTTGCCTAGAATATATGTAATCCTCAATAAAGGTATTAATATTATTCATAAGTATTTCATTTTACGGGTAAATTAAGGATTATGGGATTCAAGTAATAGTCTAAAATCACATGACTAATAAGAAGTGAAGCTGTGATCAGAAACCAAACAAAATGACCCCAGACCCTCTAGATCCTCTAGGTGTGATCTCTACACATACTAATCCTCTTTTTCCAATAGTCCCTTTAAGTACTAATGTTCTTGAAATACAGGAAATATTTACTGTAAGAGGCCCTAAAATAAATCAAATGGCAAATGTATTCCCTTAATTCTATTATAATATGGATTAAAAAGATCATATTTTACATTATCTAATATTTCTATATATTATTTTTATCTTTCCTAAATATTATAATCTAGAAAGACTTTTTTTTCTTTTTTTTTTTGGTACTGGGGATTGAACCCAGGGGCATTCTACCTCTGAGCTATATTCCCAGCCCTTTTTATTTTTTGTTTTTGAAACAGGATCAGGGTAGGTTGCTGAGAGTCTCCTAAATTGCTGAGGTTAGCCTTGAACCTGTGATCCTCCTATTTCAGCCTCCCAAGTACTGGGATTACAGGCAAGCCAGCCCCCACAAAGTAGAAAGACTTTTCTAATATCCCAGATACCATCAGCTTTGGTATCTCATTGCTTTTATGGAAGCAGGATGTTAGGAGAATTAAACAAATACTCTGCTCTTTGAATTCCAATTAAGCTAATTCAGATGGAAATAACAACCCCTCCCATTTCATCTCTTGCCTCTTGCTCCATTAAGCCATCTCTTGCCTCTGTGTCTCCTGGTCTGGAGACACAGTGTTGTTTCCCAGGAGCACCACCTTATTGACAGATCAAGCCCCTCTATACTTCTGTGGACAGCACAGAAGAGTTAAAAACCTGGGTCCTAAAAAATCCATCTTTAAACATATGACTAATGCTGTGTTTAAATCTCTCAAGGAAACTTATAGTATTACAAATGTCAACTAAACAAAGTGAGCTGAATAAATACAAAAGAATGTCTCACATATTCTAAGAAAGGACATAGATTATCAGTATACTTCTTTTTGTCTTTTTATAGAAAACAATTACTAACAAAAGTGGTTTTTTTCTCCAAGTCATTTGTTTATACACTTTTGAAAATTTTGCTTTTTACTTTGTTTGATAGGAGGATGGTTCTTTCTTCACTCAGTTACTACTTCAATATAATTTAATACATTTTTGGATGAAAACTAGATATTTTCACAGCCCAGTGTTGCATATGGAGATAGTGAAATAGCTTTGCCATTAAAATATTGATTCAGTTTTTCCCTGAAATGTGTTAACAGAAAACCAATTGTATTTTTATAGCTGGAAAAGAGGCAATTTGTTGTGGTGAGGGTTTAGGCATATTCCAAATGGTCATAACTCAGGAGCTTCCTAAACTACTCATTAAGTAGAGAGAACTCATGAATTCAAAACATTGGCCCCTAACATTGTGAATTATCCTTAAAACTTGGCTCAAGTTGACACTAATATTTGCATGCTTAATGATCTGGGGTAAAGATTACTTTTCTTAAAAAAGAAGGCTTTAGTGAAGTTTAGCTAAATTACAAAGCAATGAAGTTACTGGATGATAATATGCTCTTATTTGTTACTGGGATTCTAAGTTTTGGAAAAATTAATTCACACGTATTCCTGAAATAGCAGCCCCAAATGTCAAATTTTAGAACTAAAGGAAAGGACATTTCTCTATTCTCTTGAAATACAATGGATATTTCCATGAGGTATGAATTAACCCACTGTAGGAGAGGAGGTTTGGTGTAACAGCTACATTGCATATCTAAAGTAGGCCATGGATACCTTCTTCATGAGAAAGAATATGGATTATATAAATTGTCAAATCTTAATTACCTGGTAGACTCATAGAATCTATGAAATGGAAAGTTTCATGGAGATTATCCAGTCCAGTTTTTTCTTTTTTTTTTTTTCAGTTTTCTCATTTTAAGCAACTAAAGAGGTAAAGTGACTGATCCAAGGTTAGAAAGCAAGAGCGTATCAGAGAAGGCAGATGAATTTGCACTCCTATTATCTTATTTTCTCAACTGAAACAATGTCACCTACTTGGTGCAAATAAATCTTTCAGTTTGTAAATATCTGACGTGGGTCCCTGTGTGGCATTATGTGTTTATGCATATCATACACGGAATGAAACAGAAATCCTCAGGATAGCCAAGAACCCCATCCCCAGTCTTCTGCAAAGAATGGGAACCCAAAGCACTCAGTCACAAGCAAATCCAGATACTTCAGACTTTTACATTACCAATTTATTTTGAAGCATATTTATTCTATACATATTCAAAGCAAGATAATAACTACATTATGTAAATGTTGTATATAACCTTCATAACAACACAATGTAGATTGGATACATAAGTATACAAAAAAGAAAAAACTACATTCTGAATGATGCTTATACTATAAAACAGTCATAAGGTGAGATGAATAGGTTTAATCATTTAGGAAAAACATTCCAAATCATACCCATTAGGCTTTAATCTAGGTTCAAGTTTCTCTACTTAATACTCAAATTCTTCATAGAAACTTCAGCAGACAGTAATAAGAAAAGTAGAGGAAACCATTATCTTTCCAACTCAGACATGTAAAATGATGGGAAAGGATCTCCTTCCCGAAAATAAATCTGAATGGAATGACCATCAATATGAAGTGTTTTTTTGTAAGAAAGTTTCAAAGTCTATGACGATGCTATTTTAATCTTAAATATTGTTTATCATTTTCATTAATTAAAATCAGATGGTAACTTTAGAGTGTGCACCTAAACTATATGCAACGACATATATCCATCTATGGATATATGGATATACTTCATTTACAGTATATCTCCAGCAAGAAAAGAATACAGCCACCTTAAATCTTGTTTTGAAGGTTTTCTGACTCTCAAATTCACTTTGAAATAAGTCATATCCAGGCTTCAGAATGGAAAGACACTATAGCCCTTTGCTTCTACGAACTTCTATACATTAAGTATAATTCTTCCTTAATGTGGTTATCACCATTTTACCATTTAGAATAGTCCCTCAAAAACACTGGAAGTCAGATATGGATTTATTTTGAAGTTTATGATAGAGCCCATTCTATGCATAATATTAGTACAACATTGCCCTGGAAAATGTTAATATTTGCAAAGTATAAAATATAATGAAATGCTCACACAAACCAGTACAGTTTTGAATGTAAGTAAGGAGGAAAAGGAACAATAAATACTTTCATAAACATTAGCAGACCTCAGAAGAAGGAAACACAAGTTTTCATTTGGGAGAGTCATGTCTGTGCTCCCAAAACAACGAGACCAATTCTAGAGTAGATGTCATCACAAAACCCAGAGTAAACACCCTCAGCATATGAGTTTAAAGTGTGACCACACATGCTCCATGACATAAGATACAACAAGTCCCTTCATAGGGCCAGGAATTCTGACCCTGTTCCATGCAGTTGGCAGTCTCAAAGAGAATACAAACCAGTAAATTATAATGGGACGTCCCAGTCACGTTCTCCAGGCCAAATAGCACACAGTAATGAGCAGAGAAAACACACCAATTTACTGGTTTCAGCATAACATACAAGGCAAAGTCAATGTTAAAGAGCAAGGACCATATCCACAATTTGGAATTTATCATCTTTTCATAATTACAAAGCAAATGTTTCTATCTGAGAAGGTTGCAGAATGCATTCTGCAAACTTCCTTTAAAATTACTTTACGGAACCCTGCTTTCCACCACCTCCCTCCCCCCCTCCTTGCAATGAGTTATAAATGTAGGTTTCTGGTAACCTACATCAGAGTGACACACTTACTTTAATTTGATGTTTGCTATTTGTAAAAGCAATCAGATTCATGTCACATTGTGGCAGCCATCCTCTGGAGGACTGGAATAGTTGTGGATGTAAACGCATTGATGATTTAATGTTTTTTCAAGTTTAAAATTTGAAGCAAGAAGGATATCAAGACATAACTACGTCAAACATCATCTGGAGATGCTTTTAAAAACTGTGCTGCCAACTTTACAGGAACGATGACTGGCTGAACACAAACGTACGCTCGAATGTGTTCTGAGTAGTAAGAAAACAACAGCCTAAATCTACTCAGAGAAATATTTAACTCAGGAAAAGACACAAGCAAGAGCATGCCTTATTTTTAAAAGAGAGGGATGATTATTAAGAAGTGAAAATAAACAGCAACACTTGAAAAACAATTGGCTATTTGGAGTCTACATTAAAGTCTATCTGTCATAGGAGTTGGAGACTATTGCCCTGAGACTCTCCATTAGAATATAAAACAGGTAATATTATAAACATTTCTCCAGACCTTATAGAAATCGTGTCATTTTTAGGCTTCAATCTCAAACCATAAGAAATTGTAAATGTATATGCATTTCTATTTGATGAATGTATGCACATAGCAAGAAGCAAATACACCTGACAACATACCAAGTAAAATTTGTTGATATAATAAAAAGGGATATTAGGTACAAAATCTTACATCAATATGGGCTAAATGATCACAATATAAGCAGATATCTCTATTATAAACCTTTAATTTCCTGAGTTTGGTTCTAACAATTTGATTCAAAGTGTTTCTAACGGTTTTAACGTTCTTTTGCTGGACAACATTACTTCAACTTGCAAAAAGTTTATTTTATTAATCTTCCCTGCACTGAAAAAAAACTGCTTCTCTTTGCATCCACCCAGAGTACCATTCCTCTGATCTAATGCCAGGTGCCTTTTTCATTCACTTAAAGAAATTCTTTATTGCAAAACAGAGAATTTTTAGAAGTCACTAAGAAGTACTCCCTTACCTTCTAAACCTGCTTCAATCAGCCCAAACTGTTCCAACAATTTAACAAAAAGCACAATGACGATGAGAACTGCTATCATTTCAAGCCCTTCCAGGTTCATGGTCAGCTAGGTCATGGTCCGACCACAGCCACTGAGAAGTGCTCCTCTGCCTGGCTTTCTTTGTACAGCCATTAAACTACATTAAGAAGGCTACCGCTGGAGAAAGGGAGGAGGGAGAGAGAGGGAGTGAGTCTAGAGAGAGAGAGAGGAGAAAGGAGAGAGAGGGAGAGAAGAGGGGAGAGAGAGAGAAAGAGAGGAGAGAGAGAGAGGGAGAAGAGAGAGATAGAGAGAGAGAGGAGAAAGAGAGAGGAGAGAGAGAGAGGAGAGAGAGAGAGAGAGGAGAGAGAGAGAGAGAGAGAGGAGAGAGAGAGAGAGGAGAGAGAGGGAGAGAGAGAAAGAGAGAAAGGAGAGAGAGGGAGAGAAGAGGAGAGAGAGAGAGAGAGAAGGAGAGAGAGGAGAGAGAGAGAGAAGAGAGAGAGGAAAGAGAGAGAGAAGAGAGAGAAGAGATGGAGGAGAGAGGAGAGAGAGGGGAGAAAGGAGAGAGAAGAGAAGAGAAGAGAAGAGAAGAGAAGAGAAGAGAAGAGAAGAGAAGAGAGAAGAGAGAGCAAGCAAGCAAAGGAGGCTGGAGAGGAAACGCATTCATCCTGTCTGCTGTAGCAGAGGCCAGAAGTGGCAGCTGGATAAAAGTCAGGCCTGTCAGAAATATCGGCTTCCTGGTTATCACTCTTACACAGAGAGACAGCCACGCACGAAGTAACTCGCAGGTCACCCGAACACCCGGGAGGTGGCCAGGAACGTCCCGAGGAAACCCGAGGCGGCGGCGGCTGCATGGCGGGGCGGCCCGGGACTCCGCGCTGGCTCCGCGCTGGTCAGTTGCCTTGGAAACAGCGGAAAGTAACGGAGGGCTGGACTCCCGCTGCAGACCTGGACCAGACCGCGGCGGCTCGAAATACCAGGAAGACCTGAACACGCCCGGAGGCAGAGTGCCGGTTGCATCAGGCTGTTGCAGAAACATTGTTTACAAGTCAGGGAAATCAAAGTGTGCATTTTATCCCAACTAGCTGAGTGTGGAGAGAAACGAGGCTTAAGGGAGTCGTTCATTACTGACTGCCTTCTTCTCAATGAGCTGCCTTATTCTAATGCTCAAGTCTTAGTCACTGGGAGCTAATACTCTGGTTTGAGTAGTGAGTATTAGGCCATTTCAAAGCGTAAGTGTGATAAACTAAGTGTTCTTAATTTTGTTACATTGTCTCAGATGTGGAGCACCTATAAAAAACTTAAAATACAGTATATAACCTGTAATAAAATTATAGAATAATAAAATTATATTATAATACAATAATTACAAGAATGCTAATTAATATAAATTAGTATAAAATATGTGAGCTCTAGATTTTTATTTCCAACACCATTTTAATGCACCTGAGTCAATTTCATTAAACTATTCACAAAATGGAAAACTTGGGATGGTCTTTTCATAATATTTTAGTAGACCAGCTACCTTCTTATGTATTTGTTGATTAGCAATATACATGCATGTTTTAACATGTACCCCCTATGCTTTTTTTAAATTTATTTAAGTAAATTTGGGGCCAGAAAAACTTTGAAGAAAAAAAAGAGCAAAACTTGCTTGGAGTTTCTGTCTCTATCTTGCACAACTTTTTTTTTTTTCCCCCAACACTGCTCCAATAGGTAGATCAATGCAATGCCCTACTGGAGCCAAACAGAAACAAGAGCTAGAAAGCATCTAAGAAAGTCCAATTCACGTCTATTTCACAGATGTGCAAACTGAGAATGAAGGAACAAAAGGGGCAAAAGCACACATCCTTCACATGCGTTTGGCTTTTGAGGCAGGGTAGTGGAAGGTTTCAAAATACAGGCTCCTGAGCCAGACTGCTTGGATTCGGGTCTAGGCCCTGTTAATAGTTACGGGACCTGAGGTAAGTTACTTAATATCTCCATGCCTTAACATCTTCATCTGTAAAACAGGACATGCTACTAGCACCAAGTTCAAGGGGCTGTTGAGAGAATTACAGAAGAACGCCTTTAGAACACAGCAAGTTGCTCCATCGTTACGAGCTCCTGCTTGTATCACAAATGTCTCCATGCTCGAGTCAACCTCTGCAGGGTTGCCAGAGCAATTCCTCTGATATTCAGTTCTCACATCTCATCATTCTCTTAATCAGAAACCTTTGTGTCTCCCTACTGGCTGACGGAATGAAGTCCCAGTTCTTTGGTACAGCATCCCAGTTTCCCGGAACCCTGGCAGCAGCCTGAGGATCGCACCTCACTGGTCCTACTTCTATTCATACACTCTACTGGACAGCTCAGCATCTTCTCTCAGTCTCATTCTGGGCTTCTCCATCTCCAAGGTTTTGTTCAAACCATCCTATTTGGAGAAAACCTTTCCATAATATCTCTGCAGATCAGGTTCTTTAAAACTCTCATAAAAATTCTCCAACCAGTATTGGATGAAATCTCTTCTTTTTTGTGTGTTTTGATGGTACCATTTTCATTATATTATAGCCACCTGGGTATACATTCTCTCCACTAAAATGTGAGTTTCTGGAAGGTAGAATCACACTTTCCTTGCCCACCTTGATCCCCTCCCCATGATACCTCCATGGGGGCATGTCATAGGTAATTATTAGTATTGGTCACCATTGATTGGGCTATTACCACATGCCAGATGCTTCACATTTATTTCTTCTTCCTAGCCACTCTGCAAGTAGGTATAATTAGGCAAGATTTACAGAGGAATCACTATGCCTCAGAGTGTTTAAGCAGCAGGCTCAAGGTCATACCACTGGAGGATGGTCAGACCGAGATTCAAACTCCGATTCGTTTAATGCAAAGCCCATTATTTCTCCCCGTTATTCCACACAGCTTTAAATAAATTAAAACTCTAAACATTGGCATAAGTACTCATTAGCAGAAGATGAAGGTTATACCCAAACTGATCCTTCCAAACTGTTTTGTGACATTCTAATTAATCCATTAACCCCAGTAACTTTGGAACATGAAATGTTTCCAAACTAGTAGTTAATTGAATTCACAGATCTTCCTTCCTGCTCATTCTCAGCATTATTTTTACTTCAACCATATCACCTGTGGTCTCCAAAGGGGATTTTCCTGGCTTTTCTACCACAGGTAACTCTGTAGAGCCCTTTAGCAAGCCTCGGAAATGAATACCAAGGGTCAGATCCTATGTGTTCATCTGCAAGGTTGATGGTCTTCGGCTGAGGAGTGTGTGCAGGCAGGAAGCAGGTGAGAAGTACCAGAGTGAGGGTCTTTCCACTCAGGCTGAATGTCACAATTACCGGTCCCTCTGGTGCTGTTTTGCTCTTCCTAGGACCTGGCAGTTTCCTTTCCTTATATGTTCCTCATTATCTCAACCTTTGTCCTTGCAATTTTCCCTATTACAATGCCTATGCCTGGATAGTCCCAATGAATAAGTGACTTTATTCAAGTCAAAATTCTCATCACACAGAGAGATGCTTGCTAACCACACTACATACAACAGCACCCCTTCTCCTGGAGTCGCCACCCTCTGAACCAGTGATTTTCCTCCAAAGCACTGTCACCAGCTGGTATGTGTATTTTGTTCTCATGTTTATCAAATATCTCCTACTAGAATTGCTAAAATATGAACTGCTGCTCATGAGGGCAGAGATTTTTGTCCAGTTTGTCCTCTGTCGTATCCTCAAGCAGAGAATAGTACCTGACACCCAAGAGGCAGTAACCAGCTGTTCAATGAGGAATCTAATACTCTCAACTTCCCTGAAAAGATACCTTCCCTGTTCTCTTCCTGATCTAGAAGAACCCAATTTCCTGTTATCAATATTTCCAAGGATGCCTGAGGAACTTGTGAGTTTTCTCTAGCACATTCTATTAGGAGGTCCCACTCAGGCACTGAGGTAGCCGTCCACAGCAGGAAAGATTCCCCTGGCCTCTCCTTAGGGTGAGCAATGAGCTCTGCACACTGGTACATCTTGGCTGTGTTCTATCCTCAGAGTTTAATGTGAATATGATTTGTGGTTCCTGCCAATGTAACCAACGAAGGCAATGCAAAGAAAGCATCGGAGAAGATCTTCCTGCCCAAATCTCTTAAAACCATTGCTGTGGAAGTACCTTGGACAGCATCCATTCCCACCCCTTAATGACCAGTGGGAAGAACACTGCAGTCTAAATAGGTAAGGTGACTTGGCTGTATATATTCAACCCCTAGGTTTGAGTCACAGCTTGAATTCAAACTTACACATTCATCTAGTATATTTTCTTCCTATAGAGTCCTGCATTCCCTTTTATAAAAGAAATTCTCAAGCGTTCAACAGAAAGAAGCGACTGAACCCTGACTCCTGATCTTGAGCTCATTCAAGTAACTCCAGCACTCTAAACCTCAGTTTGCCAGTCTTCAAAATAGAGCCAACGAATCTAAGGGGGTATTGTAAGGGTAGGTACAGTAAAATTTGCAAATAATACTTAGCCCCCATGAGCACATATTTCGTTCAGCATAAGGGCTGTTTCATTCTTAGAACTACTCTTTAAGGAATATAAACACATTCATTCTTATCTTACAAGTGAAGAAACAGGCTTGGAAAGAGTTAGTGAATCATTCCAGCTCCCAAATTCAGAAGCCACTGGGGCTCGCAGGTCCATGGTGACTATCATGACATTTTTCATTAAGTATCTAGCAGTGGCCAGGTATACACGAAGCACTTAATAAAACAAACACCATGAAATGGTACACAAGATGGCAGATTGGAGAAATGTGAAGCATCAGAGCTCTGACAGAGGCGAACTAAAGAAATATCACCCCACTCTTGTTGAGGTATTATACCTATGTAGAGGTCTTGGGGGCTGCATTTAATATCACAATTCCAAGGACTGGCTGCTTTAAGGCTAATTTATACCCCATACTAGGATTCACTATAAAGAGATAACTGCTATCCAAACTATATTTAAAACAAACTCCACCTATTTTTGAATCGATGTGATTTTAGACACGAGAGTGTTCTATGCCCCTGCCTTGGGGATGGGTAGGGAGGGTGAGGTGTGGGCAAAAGGTGATCGTCTGCAAATCTTCTATGTAATGTACTTCTGTACACCTTCTGTGCAATTTACTCTCAAGAAAGTAAAAAGGGGGTCTAGAGGCAGACCCAGGTCTTGCTGTTTAAAACAGTTTCAGCAGATGAACTTCAGGGAGTCCTGCCCAGGCTCCACAGCCACATTAAAGTTCTCCTTTGCCTGAAAAATGAACACACTTAATTAGAGACGCTCTTACTTTTGCACTTCAGAGCATATCCCTAAAGGGTAGTTTATTCAAAATCACTAGTTACTGGCAGTAATAAACCTATTTCTGCTTCATTTTCAGCAATATGACTTTTGGAATGAAAACAACGTTTCCTTCCAAAATGAGAGATGAAGCTGCCCTTCAATGAACTGAGGGAAGAAACAAAAAGATTCTGGTTAGTTGTGCCTTTTTGATTCCAGGTTGGGGATGGTAATAAGAAGAGGAGGAGAGGGGACAAGCTTTCTCTCTATTCTCAATTCAGAATCCCTTGGCCTGAGGAAAAAAAAAAAAGTTTCACTTAGTTTGGTTTTATTATTCATTGTTTACTCACTTGTTAAGTCTGTGGCCCAGGTACTACACAAGACGATAGGGGTCACACAAATCCTATCCCCAGTGTTTGCATAGCTTGGAATCTTTTACAACAAAATTTAAGCTGAGTGTGGTGGCACATATTTGTAATCCCAGTACTTGGGAGACTGAGACAGAAGGATCGCAGATTCGTGGACTGCTTCAGCTACTTAGTGAGGCTCTCTGCAACTTAGTGAGACCCTGTTTCAAAATAAAGAATAAAAAATAGGGCTGGGGGTGTAGCTCAGAGGTAGAATGCCCCTGGGTTCAATCCGCAGTACCACACACACAAAAAAAATTTAGATGATACTAGGTAATGATGTATCAGTGTACTAAATAAGTATTTTATATGAGTTCTCCTACAGAAACCCTATGAGGTAGGTACCATTATTATTTTCATTTGACAAGGAGAAACTGAGAAACTGAGGACTCTGTACACTGCAACAGGAAACATCCAACACAAGATTCACTTGGATCTGGCTGCAGACATCAAGATTAGGTCATGTTTTAGAAGCAACTGCAAGCAACTGCAATTCAAGACAGCGTCTGGTCAAAGACTTTGCAGAAGTGCAGAAAGTACCAAGAGAGTAGGGAGAGGCCACTTAAGCTTTAATGCCTGTGAAAAGTAGGAGGATGGATGCAAGGGTGGCTTTCTAGAGATTCTGCTTTGGGCTAGTACCATATAGATAGCAGACGGTGATGTTTGTTTGTTTCACAGCAAAGGCATTCTACATTAGATGACCAGTGGCGAAGAAAACTAGTCCTGCCAGAGAAATGGTTCAGAGCCTGAAAAAGAGACAAAGGTGGCCAAATCCCTTGCCCAGGCTCTCACATGAAGCATCGTCTCCTCACTTGTCAGGGCATTTCCCGTTTCAATACATATGAAGCATCAGTGGCCTGCCTCTGACACACTCTCCTCCTTTGGCAGTCACTTGATCCAAGAGAAACTTGGCTAAATTTTATGATGGAATAAATAGGAAGCATTTTGGCCCTTTCAACATGAACTAAAATGAAAACACACAGCCCATCCAGCGAGAAATTTATTTCAATAATATTGCGAAGAGATGGTGATCTATGTTTGTAGAAGTGGCAGTAAAATGCAGAAGGAAGCCGGGCGTGGTGGCACATGCTTGTTATCCCAGTACTTTGGGAGGCAGAGAACAGAGGATTCGGGTTCGCGGCCAGCCTTAGCTCTCTCTCTCTTTCTCTCTCTCTGTCTCTCTCTTTCTACTTAGTGAGGCCCTCCGCAACTTCGTGAGACCCGGTGTCAAAATAAAGTATAAAAAAAAAAATAGGGCCGGGGGTGTAGCGCGGAGGTAGAACGCCCCTGGGTTCAATCCCCAGTACCGCAAAAAAAAAAAAAATGCAGAAAGGAAACACATGCTTGGGTTCAATTGTCCGCTCTGCGACTTTGTGACTTGCAACAGGTTGCTGAGATGATTCATGCAGTGCACTTAGAGACTTTCCCATTGCAACTGCTCAATAAACAGTAGCTATTCCTATTACTATTTATTGAACCTTTGCTATATGTTGAATACTATTCTACTTATTTATATGAATTGTCTCAACAAATCCCTACAACTCAATTAGGTAAGCACTATTATTATTCCCAGCTACCAGATAAGGAATATGGCATCTTCAGCTACATTGGAATTCTAAAGAAAACACATGGCTCATTCCCACTCATGAGTTTTATACCATCTTCACCTAAGTAATATAGGAAGAACTTGTAGTTTCCCTAGGAAGACTTTTAAATTGTTCTTCCCAAGAAAGAGGGAAATCTAGATATCCCTGTTGCAAAGAAAAAAAAAGTCAGTAGCATTGAAATAACTTTCCTGGGTACTGGTGTTTGCAAATTTTTTAGTCACCTTCCATTCTGGACTAGTTCACAAAAAAGAACAGATGCAATGAAGTGGTAGCATGGCATCAGACAAACTCTACTCAAGTTCAACTGATGTTATGTCTTGGAATGTCCCCCCAAAAGCTCATGTGTTGAAAGCAGAGTCCCCAACACAGCAAAGTCCAGAGGTGGGGTATGGCTAGAGGAGGTGGGTCACTGGGAGTGTGGTCTTGGGGACCATATCTGTTCCCAAGGGACTCTTTCCTGTCTCTCCCTCTCTCTTTGCTTCTTGGCTGCCATCAACTGAGCACCCTTCCTCCACCACATCCTCCTGCCATGATGTTTCTACCTTGGAGTCAGCCATCCATGGACTGAGACCTCTGAAACCATGAGCCAAAATATACACTTCCCCCTCTAAGTTGTTCTCGTCGGGTATTTTGGTTACAGTGACACAAAACTGACTAATGCATCTGGATTTTCAATGTGTTCTGTTGACTGCTAAGGAAATCCACCTTTAAGGACATATCACATGGCTCTACCAGTCAGTCCCATCAGTCTCACATAGGTGTCACACTGCACATTTCATGATTAGACCACATCTTCAGTGGTGCTGAGGCAGTAACATTACAACTACATGTCAACAGGCAGCCCCACCCTAAGGATGAGGAGCAAAGGCAAGCTGATCAGAGGGTGAAGGTGGATAAATGTAGAACTCAGAAACACACTGAAGCTATACTTGAGTGCATCTTTACAGGACTGAAGATACACAGGAGGAATGGAAAAATGGTAGCAAGATTATCTGGCATTAACAAGAGAGAAGACAAAATTAACCTGTTATATGTGTAGAGTACCTGGTATTGTGCAAGCTTTAGTGTATACCAGAATTACCTAGGGATCTCTCTAAAAATGAACCCTCAGACCTTCTCCAGAGATTCTGATTTAGAAGGTCTTAGGTACAATACACAGATCTCCATTTTTATCAAACATTCACATGCATTCTAATATGGGACCCCTCTGGACCATACTGTGAGAGGTGCTGCATTGATTTACTGGAACATCCTTAACCATGTAACACAGCTTCCAGGGAGACATTACCCCACTTTATCAAAAACTAGCTAAGAGTCACCCATTTTGCAAACTCCACATTGTTAAGAATCAGTGGGGGAGTAGGATCTATCAGTTTCTCAAACTTCACCCCAAAGTTTTTTTTTCTTCCAATATAATAAGGCATTTTTAAAATTGTTGTCAAACAGATACAAGTTTTCATTCTATGTTTAAAAGTACTTTTTGATGATTCATTGCCTGAATTCATGACATTTTTCTTTCACTGTGAGTTTCAGAAGCAAAATTTAATGGAGGTAAAGGGCTGCCAACCATTCTACACTTTTCTGCATTGCTACATATCCTATCTTCCATCTTGGATCTGTCCCTGGGGCATCCTTCTTTTAGCTTCAAATGTAATCACTTTAAGTGAGGGACAACACTAATGTGCAGCCATCTTAATAACCAAGCAAAATGAAATAAATTGCAATTGGTGGATGCAAATGTTCGTAAGTGTGAAGCTGATGTAGATAAAGTAGATATTTCAGTTTGAGATCTAATAAAATAAAAAACAGAACAGCAGCCACATGGAGACATTTCCCATTACTCCACTAGGGCTAATCTTTATCTAAATCAATACTATAAAAGTAACAAAAGACACAAAGTTGTCTGATGCATAATTCATTTATTATGAACTCGTGTAAGACTCAAATAATTGAAACAGGATTATTTATGGGATCGTTAAACCCAGGGGCAATTTCTACAGATTTTAGCCCTGCTTAATGGAAATTTTAGTTGCAGTTAAATATATATAGTCAGATTTCATTCCAAATATTGTTCCTTACAATAAATTATTCCTCATTACAAGTGACATGCTGTACTTCCTCATAGTAATAGAATATAAAAAATTGTTTATTCTTTTATTGCACCCAAGAAATGCAAAATATGAAAAGTAATACAAAACAATTCCCTTGACAATTATTCATGCTACTTATATGCTATAGTTTAATTACCAACAACTCCAACTTAATCACTTCTTAATAACCTTGATTTTCAACAGGAATATTTCAAATATAATAACCATGATAATTATGTCACACTATAAACAAATTCCAAACATTAATAAAGTATATGTTTTACTTGAAACACACACACAAGCGTTGCCATTAGGACCACACTAAAATTAAAAATTACCATTAATACAATGGAACTGTAACTCATTGAATAACCCCGGGTGACCTCAAAGGGTTAGAGGTGAATTGTGGATAACAGAGGGCATGTATGTTAAATTTAGTATACCTTGACCCATGAACAGACTAAAACTCTTTTGAGGGACATCAAAACAAACCAGTCGAGCATGCTCCAGTGGTTTAATGACTGAGGATGGCACCTCTGAATCGTGGCACAGTCATGCACTGCTTAACGATGAAGACACATTCCTGAGAAATGCGTCACTCGGTGATTTCATCATTGTGAGAAGATCATAGAATGTACTAACACAAACCTAGATGTCATAGGTCCATCAAAAGATTGGGCCTGAACATGGCCTCTTGATGAGATGCAGTAAACATACGATCTACAAGCCTACTGCTGGCATAACGTGGCCTACATTTTTCTAGTAAACTACTTTTCTTATAAGTAGAAGGAATGCACTCTAATACAGTGCTAAAAAGTATGGTACAGTAAATACATACATAACATAGTTGTTCATTATCAGTGTCAAGCATTGGTGTTCTATCCATAATTGTATATGCTGTACTTTTATGACTGGTAGCCTAGTCAGTTTGTTCACACCAGCATCACCACGAACATATGAGGAATGTGTTGCACTATAATATTACATGGCTATGATGTCACTAGGCAATAGAAAGTTTTCAGCTCCAAGCTCCATTATGATTTTATGGGACTGCTATCTTACACGACAGCCACAATTGACATTAGTATGTGACTTATGACTTTAGTATTGTGCAATAGTTTTCTACTGATGCAAAGCAAATCAACACAAACTGAGTGACTTAGAACAACACAACTTTATTACCTCAGTTTCTGTAGATGAAGAATCAGAGATAGGCCAGACATGGTGGCACAAGTCTGTAATCCCTGTACTTGGGAGGCTGAGACAGGAGGGTCACAGGTTCAAGACCCTTCAGCAATTTAGCAAGACTCTCAGCAACCTAGAAAGACCCTATTTCAAAACAAAGCGAAATAAACAAAACAAAAAAAAATGTCTGGGGGTGTAGCTCAGAGGTAGAATGTCCCTGAGTTCAATTACTAATACCAAAAAAAAATGTCTGGGGGTGTAGCTCAGAGGTAGAATGTCCCTGAGTTCAATTACTAATACCAAAAAAAAAAAAAAGAATCTGGAATAGGTTAGTTGAGTCCTTTACCCAGGCTTAAATTAGAGGCTGGGGCTGAAACTATGGGTCCTTTTTCTGAGATTTTTTTTCATAAAAAAATCATTTCTTTGAAGTTGCATGTGTGTGGCCCCTGTTTTGTGCTAGGTGTTGGTCAGGGACCACTCTTACCTCCTTGAAGTTGCTCTTGATGTCATGCCCTCTCCACAGCATGGAAGGTTGCTCCTTTAATACTAGTTGGAAAATCTCTTCCATGCTTCTAAATCTCTCTGATCACATTTCAGGGTTGGCCTCATTAGGTCAGGCTCACCCAGTACAGCCTCTGTTTTGAGTAACTCAAAGTCAACTGACTAGGGACCTTTAATTACATCTGCAAAATCTCTTCTGCCATATATGATACCATAATTATGGTGGTGATTTCCTATCATATTCACAAATCCTACTCACACTCAAGGGATAGGGATTACAGAGTGTTTACCCCAGGAGACAAGGGATAGGGATTACAGAGTGTTTACCCCAGGAGACAATCTTAGAATTCTACCTAGCACCATATGTCTCTGCTTTCACTGCCAAATGACATGCCAGGCATCCTGGGGTTGTGGGAAGCTAAAGGAAATTTGTTTATTTTATGCTTTTTTTAAACAAAATAAGGGAGGAGAATCAGCATAGAGCTACTGGCCATTGTGCTACAGAAGAGCCAACAAAAGATAATAAATCCTGCAGTGAAGGCTGTCCACCACCCACCCATGACGACCAGGAGACAAGAATGGCCGGAGAAGCCACATTTCTCCAGCTGCCCACTCGGGCATGAGTCCACACATTGACCAACTGGCTTCATCCACTGAAGAGTGTAAAGTAGGGAGAACTATCTAGCAAAGGGCGAAGAACCACAGGTTTGGGACTCTAACACTATAGCTTCCAGGTTCCATTCATTTCAGGACACAGCCTTCTTGTATCGTTTTCCCTACATCTTAGTGTAATAGCCACTGTGGCCTGGCTCTGTTCCCACTATACTCAGGGTTGGTCTTAGCAGCATCCCTTTACTTCCTTCACAGTAAACCACACTGAACCTCTTCCTGAACACGGATCCCAGCTTGATCGTTTATTGGCTAAACAGTGTGGCGAGATACCATGTCTTAGGATTAGTTACATTACCTATGAACTATACGTAATAGTAACATCTCAAAGTTGCCACTGAGTTGAAATACTTAAAATATGTCAAGCACCAGACAGTATGAAGTAAAAACTGAACAAAGGTCATTGCAGCTATTGCTACAATTGGAATGAGGTGGATGTTATGATTATGTTGCTCCCAAGGTATACTCAGAATCTCCTGCCACGTCTGGCCTATGGCATCCACTTCAATTCTAATGGTAACTCACTGACTGTGGAATAAAATCCATAAATCATAGCAAGTCATACATGAACCCTTCCAGCCTTCTGAGGAGCTCTCAGCCTTAGCTCTTGATGGTCCTCTGTGATCAAGTCATGAAGAAGTATTGCTATGGCCTACATACAAGTTCCATTGTATGGACCATTGAATGGTCCAGGTCCAACTGAGAAATTCCTTTTCCTTCTGAGAAGTTCCTGTATATCATTTAAGAATTGACCTAGATGTTTGCACTTGGTGGAGTCTTTTATAACCCCAACCTATGAGAATTTCATTTCAGGCATCTCTGGTTTCTAAAGAAATGAATATATGAAATCCTAACACAAAGCTAACTTTTTGTAAAGTTGGTTTAATAATTTGGCAATTGTTAAATAATTCATCTAATGTTTTGGCAAACCAATAAATTGGTTTAATAATTTATATTAATCTCAACTATTATCCCTTCAAGATTAATGAGCTAGTTGGCATATCTTCTCTAAGATACCATAAGTCCTAGGGGGTAAGAGCCACATCTTATTTATCTTTCTTACTTCAGTACTTTTCCAGTACTTTTCAAGGTACATGGAGATATCAATAAATATTGCAATTAAGAAAAGAGTAATAGAAAGAAACAAGGAGAGAAGGAAGAAAGTGATAGCATGGTATCTGTAGTATACAAGGAAAATTTAAGCCAGATGCATAACCCTCCAACAACGAATCAAATCAGCATGCCAGCTGGGTATGGTGGCTCATGCCGTTAATCTCAGTACTTGGGAAGCTGAGACAGGAGGACCACAGGTGCGAGGCCAGCTTCAGCAATTTAGCAAATATTCAGTAAATTAGCAAGACCCTGTTTCAAAAATAAAATACTGCTGGGGTATAGTGAAGAGGTAGAATACTGGGTTCAATCACCAGTGCCACATACACACGGGGAAAAAAATCAGCATGCCTAGATTGCCACCATTTAAGATTAAAGTTTTTATCCAAACACGGTGCATGTCTGTAATCCCAGTACTTCAGAGGCTGAGACAGGAAGATTGCAGTTCCCAGGCCAGCATGCAATAAACTAGGGAGACTCTATTTCAAAATAAAAAAGGGCCGAAGGTGTAGCTCAGAGGTAGAATGCCTCTAGGTTCAATCCCCAGTACCACACACACACACACAAAGATTTAATATTTTACATTAAGCATTCCAGGTGCCCTAAAAATAACTTAAATGGCAGGAAGCATTAGTGACTAACATCTTGGTGTGAAAGAGTTTTGCTCGTCATTTATGTGCAGGAAAAATGAGACCATTGGTAACCAGGGAACATGAAGTCTAATGGTACCAAAACATAAAGAAGAACTATGTGAAGAGACTTTTTGTCAGGAAGTAAAGAAACAGCCAACAGAATCTCCAGCTGAACTGGAAAATCCAGGGTGATTTTGAGCCAACTCACTAATCTGCAAAATAATGCTTTTCCTCCCACTTCCTATTGCTTATTGTATCAAAAATTCATATGAATTTCCTTTAGACTATAGTTTCCTTCCACTGACCACTCATAAATTCAGCCTGCCAGATTATTAAACCAACTTTACAAAATTTAGTTTTGGGTTAGGGTTTCATGTATTCCATTTCTTTAGGAACCAAAGATGCCTGACATGAAAATCTCCCAGGTAGCATCAATTCGTTCTCATGAGCTTCTTAGAACTTTATACTACTTGAGTGGCCATTCAAAAAACATGAGGGAGGTGGTTCAGAATGCTTGTGGAGATGGAAATGCTCGTCCTTAGCAAGAGGAAAGCATGGCGTTGGGTCTGGAGTATCAAGTATTTCCAATTGCTTTTACAATACCTTGGATTTGCACAAACTTTCAATTCACATGTTAACGGCTCCCTATTTATATTTTTTAAACACGTAATGAGTTTAACATAAAGTTAATCAATACATTTAGATTAATGAACATGGGAAGTATTTTGGCTAATGCAAAATCATAGAAAAACCTGTGCTATTCATTGTACAAAAAAAAAAATCTCTATGTCTCTTTCTTTTGAAAAAAATAGTTAACGATTCATGGAAGAAATGAAATGGCCAAATAGGTATTTAAATCAACCAGGTTTGTTTTGGCTTTTAAGAATTAGATAATTTTAACACTCCAGTAAATAAACAAACCCTCATTCCTATTATACTTAACAGGTGACAGAAAGCAAGTGTGCGAATTTACCATCAGGATGTATGTAAAAAAATGGGTCTTCTACCACTCAGAGGCCATGGTGGGAAGCTGTGCAGTGGTTCCAAGGATGCTGACTTTGTTCAAACATTTCAGACCTGTACTTTTAGGAATGGCCTTTGACTACCATTTACAAACTATCCTTTCCTGTTGCTCTAACCCACACAAGCTGGCCTCAGGCTTAAGCCTTCTAAATTTTTGTACCCATGAGCGTAAGCATGGATGGAATTTTTAGAGCCATGCCCTTATGGTCAAGCATCTTTGAAGATGGTGGGTGACCCCCACAGTGGATGCCTGGTGCACCCTGGGATATGATGAGCCCCTTGGCAGCTGCCTGAGTGTCATATAGTACCTTGCTCTCTCACCTGGCTCACCAGTAACCCCCCTGGGTTCCTGAAGTTTGAAGTGTTTGGCCAAGGTTCTACCTACAGACTGATTCCACCTGCATGAGGGAGGGCTCCTGGAGTCAGCCTGGAGCTCCCCAGTGATCTGTCATTACTATGGAAATAAATTCAAGCTTTTCGCAAGTCATTAGCATGATAGCCCTTTATCAGATTTTAACTAGCTCATTTCTTGTAAACAGCTTCACCAAGAAGGGAAGCATGCAAGGAAGACAGGTGGAGTGGTACAGAGGCAACTGAGCTATGCTCATTGGCTTATGTAAAGGTTTCCTAGGGAGGGAGGTTGAAATCCATGGTTAGAATAAGTCTTTTGTGTTAACATTGAATTTCAATTATGTACTATCCTTGCCTACATTACCTGGGATAATTAGAAGTTCCCAGCATCACTGTGAATCAAAGCAATCCTAATAATTAATTTCTGACTACTCAGGGTAAAAAGGAGCCTCTACAATTCTATTCTATTTGGAAAAGGGATCTTAAAGTCACCATTCACTTAAGCTCCTGACTTTGAAAGTTTGAAATGGGATTTTGAAAAGGTCATTTTTCTATATATTTTATCAGTGATTTACTTTTATACTTTTTGAGACTTATGTATTATGTGTATGAGTACTTTGTCACTATTGTACCACCAAATAATGGAAGAGAAAATGACACATTGCTTGTTATTTTTTTTCTTTACAAAATCCTGTTGCTTTTGTAGTGTTCCGTGTCCTTAGTAAGTGCAAGTTTATACATGAACTTGGGATTCATTTGTTAAAGAGCCCGAGCATAGAGAGAAGCTTATTTTTCTCTCCATGAGTTTAATCTTGCAATTTTACAAGGTTAGTAAAACCCCTCTTGAGTTTAAATTTTTCTGGACATCAGAAACACGAAGAGTTATTCAATCAGAAGTTGTTTAGAAAGGAATTATATTTAAGCCATAAACAAGCTGTGGAGAAGATTCAATAAACTCCCTCCTGATAAAAAGGGGAAAAAAAGAACTCTGGAATTTTCCTTAATTGATAGTGGCTGTGCACACCTGGGAAGAAAGAGGTTCAATTCTAAGCAGATGACATACCAGGGCAATTTGAAGAGGACACTTACAAAATGAGTCAGGAAAAATACATTAAAATACATTCAGAAAGTACAAATTCAAATATGGAAGTCAAGGCCTGTTCTTTTCACAAGCAACAAGAAAGAAATGTCAAAGATGAATCTAAAGGGAGCCAAGACCTGTCTACTTGCCAAGATCAATCAGGTGCTGTTTGTTCAGATGGCGATGGCTCACAGCTCTGATCATCTGGTCGCAATGGCAGGTATTTGGACAAATCCTATCTATAGACACAGAAGACTTAAGGAGGAATAAATCAACAGACACAAGATATAGCATGGAATGAACCTTGCCTGCTGCCCTGCTGTGAACTTCTGCTCCGATCCTTACAATTAGTTTTCCACTTACATCTAAATCCATGGCTTATTCCTAGTATTTTCCTCTCAATTACCAGGATTCTTTGTGCTTGAGAATTTTTCTAATGCCATTGCCTCCCTGAATCTCTGGAGGTTGCTGTCTCCTGGATGAATCATTGTTATAGACATCTCACAGCACTACATCTTGTTAGAATTCTTCTGATCCTTGAATTATCTAGTACCCTGTTAAATGTCAATGCACACTACCTGACATTTTCCCTACCTAAGTGAGCTCCCTTCTACCTATGGTCAAGTCTAGGCAGCACTCTCTCCTGAATACCCTACACAGACATACACAGACTTGCACATACATGCACACAGACTGAGGTTAAAAGTCTTCTCCACAATAGTGATTAAAAAGAGTCATTAAAAACAATCCTTTACAGTTTATTTTTTAAATCAGCTATGTCAATTAATGAATAGCAAAACCAATTTCATTGGTTTATGGTCAGCAATATTGAATAGAATAGCATAAAATAGAAAAGTAGAATAGACTAAAATTGGTGATTGTTTTGCAAGTAACAAAAGGTATTTTTTAAGACCTTTTTTCCAGTTTCTTTTTTTTTTTTTTTTTGCGGTACCGGGGATTGAACCCAGGGGCATTCTACCTCCGCGCTAAACCCCCGGCCCTATTTTTTATACTTTATTTTGAAACCGGGTCTCATGGAGTTGCAGAGGGCCTCACTCAGAGAGAGAGAGAGAGAGAGAGAGAGCTGAGGCTGGCCGCGAACCTGGATCCTCCGCTCTCCGCCTCCCAAAGTACTGGGATTACAAGCGTGAGCCACCACGCCCGGCCCTTTTTTCCAGTTTCTTACTTGTGGTTTTATGCATGTTTGGGGGTCTTGATAAAAAGTGTATTTCTTACTGTAGTTCATGATTTTAACAAGATTTGTTTTCTGGGCTGTATATCAGAGCACCCGAGAGCAAAGCATCCTGTCTACAGAGAAACTTGATGAAATTGTGAATTCATGGTCTGAAATGGATTACACATTAAACCAGTACTTTCTTATAGATACAACAACAAATATAATTCCATCTGATTAGCTCCTTACCTTCAAGAAGGCAGACAAGCAAAACTCTGAGCAAATTGGAATATAAGTTACTAAATTTTGATGGAAGAAGTACAAATAATTTGTACAGTCACACAGAATGTTAAGGGTAAATGCCTCAAATTATGGTGAGCCTGGGTTTCAACACATGGCCCTCTGACTCCTGGAAATAATGCATTTTTTTTTTCATTTACTTCAAAGGACCTCAGTAAGGACTTACTCTGCATGAATTTGCAAAGCAATGAGTTGGCAAGATAAAGAACCATGCTATACTTATTTGTTATGAAATGTTTGTTCAGAAAGAAAAATTGGCAAAATGCAGGCAGCAAGGTTTCGGCCTTGAATTCCTGCGTTCTGTTTGAGGCATTTCCATTTTAGGAAGACGCAGACAAATTGAAAACCATTTAGGGAGAGATAAAAAAAAATGATTAGAGAAAAGAAGGGTTTGATTTATGAGGCCAGATTAAAGGAGATAAATGCCCATTACTTTGCCAAGTGATGACCAGGAAATGTGATAAGAATCTACAAATACTGAAGGATGTAAATATAGGTAATGGAGAAAAGTGTGCTACAAGATTGAACTGGCAGGAATAAAATGTCTACCTGCAGAAAATACTAAGAGAACTTTTGACAAGGGGATTCATTAAGTAGGTAGCCATATCACACAGAAGAAAGAGGAGGATAAGGAAAAGGAGAAAGAGGAGAGTGGAGAAGGGGAGAAGAATAAAATGAATAAGAGTATGAGGAAGAAGAAAAGAGGGAAGAAGGAAGGGAGAGAGAAGAAGATAAAAAGTAAACTGAGAAGGAAGGAAAAATGAAATATTCTTGCCATAATCCTCTATAAAATACACCAGCAAGACAGAATCTTTTCTTTAAAAATAAAATGCCTTCTTCTTATTATATTTTTAATAGATAAATGTTCAGTGTTGACATTAAAAATAGTTACCATAGAATGGAAGGAATGGTTCAGTCAAACAATTATGGTTGGTATGGGGAGCTACCAAAGAATGAAGGAGAAAAAAGAAAGAAAAGAGGGGGAGGCAGGGAGAGAGGAAGGAAAGAAAGGAAGGGAGGGAGGGGGAAAGAAGAAAGAAATAAGGAAGGAAGGGAGAGAGAAAGGAAAGGAGGGAGTGGGGAGCAATGTCATGCTCTCTGTACTTCACAAGAAATAGAAGAAATAAATTTCTGGCAATTTTCACACAGAATGAACTTCTCCCTAGAGACCCGAGCCAGGTCAGGAAATGTCATCAACACTCTACCTTAGAGTAGAAGGTGGCCTCTAAATCAGAAAGAGACAGTAATTGGCAGGTGAAGTGGCCTTGGAAAGCTATTACCGCTATTAAATCCAGGGCCTGGGCACAGGCGACTTGCCAACGTTTGGCTAGCCTGCCACATGTAACCGTTACTGTAATTGAAATTGAATTATATTGGTACCCTGGCACACTTCCTTCTTTAAAATTCCAACACAACATGTAATAATGCCATTAAAATAAGGATATCTGGAAAACAATCTGTAGTCCCATGTTTCTTTGTAGCTGGCACCTGTTTTCATAGGAATCCGCCATGTTTCCTTCTCCTACCTTGGCCACTGAGAGATGGTGAAATGGGGAGGCTTCTTTTAGGTGAGTCAGAAGGTGAATCTTTGTTGAGAACCAACAGGATGCCAAACATGGTACTAGTCCTGTCTCTTCTAAACCTTTTATGAAGTTGAGATTCATATTCTCCATCTCACAGATTAAAAATTTGAATTTAAGGAAGTTAAGTAATTCATCCTAAATCACTTAAATAATACAAGAGCCAGGAATGAAGAGTTTTTTTAGTCTTTTTATCTACAAAGTATATCCATTATTCCTACCACTTAGCAACTTACCAAATGCATAACACGTAGTAACCACTCAATTAATATGTGCTGAATTGAACTGAAGGGAATTGATGGTGTAATTGAGATCTGAAAAGAATCTTCAATCACTTTTGGCCATAAATTGATGAAGTATTGCCAAATTTTCAACACCTATTGAATTATGGATGATCCAATTACGGCCACATTAAGAAATGGCATCTCTTGAGAGAGAAGTATCTTCACCTTCTTCAGTACTTAAATTATCATAGCTATATACTAGATTTCCCCAGTCTCATGAAAACAGGAAATGGGCCTAATACCAGAATAATTTCAATAAATTCTAAATTTATGTAAAACAATATACATAATCACTTCATGTCTTATAAGATTCTATGATGAATGTTAAATAAGACCGATACTCCATATAGAGTATTTGTTTCATTACAATATAAGATATAGTTTTGTTTATTCCCACAGGAAACAAAGAAAAAGGAGATATAGCTCCTATACTTACTGAACTTGCAATGTCATTGAGAGATGAGATATAAATGCACAAAGGTAAATAAATCAAGGTTTAAGTAGCCACTTGAGATTATCTTTCCACTGTGTATCATTCAACTAATATTTATGCAATGCCTACTATGCACCAGAACTTCTTTTAGGCATCAGTATACAAAAGAAAACTAAGATGCAATCATTGCTCTCAACAACTCCACAGTCTAGTGAGGAAGAAAAACTTTGAATCACACAGCTCCAAAACAACATGATCAGTAGTTCAGAGAGAGGTATATGGTACTAGGGAATATAGATAAAGACAGGTTTAATTCTGCTTATCATAGGCCTGCAGGCTTAACCAAGAAAGACTTCCCAAAGAAGGTGAGACCCACGCCAGGTCTTGAAGAATGACTAGGAGTTTTCCAGACAAACAAGGAAGAGTCTTCCTAGAAAAGGAACCATCATGTACAAGGCCATGCAGGTATAAATACTATGGAAGCATGTGAAAGACTATGATAACTGTGATAAGAATGTATTATTAGCAAAATTACTAATATTTGAAGAGGAAGATGGAACAAATACAACCAAAATCACTTCAATTCTACACTTTTTCCAGGTCCACTAGGATGTCAATAAACACTGAGTTCAAGACCTCCTCAAGTGGGATCTTCACATCCCAACTGACATATTGGCAGTTTCCTTCTTCACTGCAGGAGAACTCATTAAAAACAGTACATGCAGACTGCACAAGCTGAAGCATACTCCCTGTGTAGGCTAGCATGTGTAATTGTATAAGGACTGTTATTAACATTTCATAAGTCATCTGTTAGATAATTCAGATGCTTGATAGCGTTCAAGAGCACATCCACTTTTTGGAAACTAATCATAATTGCTGCAGAGGCATCATGGATATTTGATTAGTACAAAGCTAAGGAGCGAGAATCATTTCTTTTAAATTCATAATTATAGAAGTGCATAAATTGATCATCATGGATATGTTATAAAACCCTATGAATCTGAATAAGTCTTAGAATCTTGGGAATACTGTAGAGTCACTGTTTCAGTCAGCATTCTCAGTGCTGTGACCCCAAAAGCCTGATGGCACAACTGAGAGGAAGGAGATTTATTTGCTCATAGTTCTGGAGATTTCAAGAGTTCAGTCCATGTTAGGCTGGGTGAAGTCTGTGGAGTTCAGGGGATGGCGCAGGGAGCAGAAAAGAGAGAGAGGGCAAGGGCTCTGCTCTAACATCACAGAGGCCGGAAGCAAGAGAGTTTGCAAGGGGATTCAAGGATACTAGAACAGTTCCTGAGGCCACACCCCTAGTGACCCACCTCCTCCAGTCATACCTCACCTGCCTAGACTACTACCCAATACATCCATTACAATGGATTTATCCACTGATGAGATTACAACCCTCATGATTCAATTATACCAACTCTGAACATCAATATATGAGCCTTTTCAGGGGACATTCTATATCTAACCATAGTAGAAGCATTCCCTTGAAGCACAGACTATAAGAAACAGGGTGAAATCAAAGTTATAAAAACTATAATCAATGATATTTATGTAAACAAAATTCTGATTATATGAATTCCAGGAACTAAACAGTTGTGCTATCCACTTTCATTCAGAAATAAAACTAGATGAAGGAGGGATGGCATTCATTTTGCCAGTTTACAAGGTTAAGAAAAGCTTTATGTATTAGGTCTCTCACAGAAGAAAATAGGGAATAATTTCATATTCAATCCTGGACAAATTTAATTGAAATCTCATAAAGAATTCCATATGAATGAATCCAACAAGAATGTGATGTCCTTAAAGAATGACGAGTTTTATATCTCCCTCTTCAGACATAATCATAGTTGTCATTAGATTTGGTCACTCCTACCTCAAGTGAATGATCACCATTCGCAAATGAGTTTTAAAGGAATCTACCAGGTCCAACGTCAGCAGTATCTTGACTTCTCCCCATTTCTTTTGTTGCTCATTGAAAAGTGCTTGCTCTTCTTTTAGCCATACTTTGCCCATCACTTCTGCAGTGCTCAATGTAGCTGGTTCAGAGGGCTGAAACCTGTCCTTTAAAAGACTGCATGAATCAGGCACTGAAATTAAATTGGATTCATTCCTAATTTGTTCCTGTGCCCTGTTCTTCTATTTACTTCTCTGTTTCCCAGCTCCAGATAATCTATCCTGGTCCATATGTAAAACCAGGTATTTGTGTGTTGCTGGTAATATCACACTAATACCAGACTGTAACCTCTTCCTCCCTAGTTTATGGAGTTTATCATGTTGGCATCCTATTGCCAGCTCTGATGCTAGTCTTTGTTTCTTGCTCTTTAGGCTAAAATCAGGATTTTTGTAGTGTTTTCCTTGACCTACTCCAACAGTTCATGGTTTTGATGTACAACTCATACCCTATGTCAACTTAAAGCAAGTTCCTTGAGTGCTCAATTCCCACAAGATGCATTTTTAAAGTATTTTCAATCTTTCCTCCCTCTTTTCTTCCTTCTCTGTCTCCCTCCCTCCTCTCCTGTCCTCTCTCCAAATACACAAGCACATATACTTTTATCACATTGTCAAATGACTTTTGATAATGTCTCTAGGAATTTCATATCCATATTGATGACATAAAATTTGTGCCCATCTCCTTCTTCCTTGGCCAGAAGTTGGAGCCCAATAAATCATATTGAGTAAGTAACTGTTGGACTCAATTGCTGGACTCATTCATTCATTCAACAGATACTTATTGAATGCTGCCCATGTTATTCAATTCAGCCACATGAGATTTCTCATGCTGTTTCACTTTCTCTATCTTGCATATATTTTCTTCATTGAATTCTCTCCCATACCTTGTTTTTCTAGCAATCTCCATTTATTCTTCCTGAGTCAACTTAAATATCAGGCTTTTCATGAAATAGCTTCTAACCTGTAGAGGTTTATCAGTACCTTCTCCTTAACATTACCCTAGAATATGGCATGTATTACATTTCATAGTAATTATTTCTTCACATTTGTGTCTCCTCTCAGACTCACTCTGTGGGAAGAGACATGGCCATTGCCTCCCTGGTATGTGTAGTAATGCGCCACACACAGTAGACCCTCAGTCCGTAATAAATATGATAATAAGAACACCTGAATGTACAAGATTGAGCATAAAGTCAAGATGCTGCAGGTTAATAGTACTCATCAGCAAGCCCACACCAAGTGTTTTCAGGGATCTTTAAAGTTTTAAGAGCAATATGGTATTAGTCCAGACTGGTTTATCTAAATAAAAACATAACTTTATGCCTACATTCAAATTTGATTGTTTCATCCCCTAAATTACAACATACTTAAAAACTCATTGGAAATTTATACTAACCCCTCCATTGCTACCAGATGTAGTAGACACTATGTGTTAATATTGTACATTATAAGGAGATGAATCCAAGGACTATGATTCTTTTTATTGTTAGAAGAATATAATTTGCCCCACCATTTACCCACAGCCATTCAACTTTACCATTTTTATGGTAATGACTCCAGAATTTACCAGCTCAGAAGTCCCGGCACACCAAAATGCTTATCTATCTCAGAACTAGTCACCTCCACTGGCGTATCTCAGAGACATCTCCAATATGGTGTATTCAAAAAAGAACTCTTAATTCCACCCTCAAAATTGTCCTTAATCCTCTGTATTTCTCTAAATGGTGTCACCCAATATCTTATGTCAGGCACGGTAACCTTGCACTGGTCTCAATTCTGCCTTTTCTCTCTCCTCTCTCATCCAACCCTTGAAGACAAGCTCTGCTGTGTCTTCATCCAGAATCCTTTAAACCCTTTATCCTCATCTCCTGTAATGTGTAACATTAGTAAAGTTCCCCACTTCTTCTTGGGTTTAGTATCAAAATAATTTCTTATCTGTCTTTCTTAATTCTATTCAAGCCCTTCCAACCCTGAAGAGCTTTTTACAATGCATATTGTATCACACTATTCTTTGAAACGATTCAGTGACTTCCCACTTTATTTACAATAATTATTTTAAAAATGTATGCCTGACCAAGTGTTGCCTGACTCTCTATAGTTCATGCATTATATTCCAACCTCAGTGATTTTCCCTGTATTCCTGTAACACAGCAAGTTCTTTATCTGCCCAGAGCCTTTGCACATGATGTTCTTTCCTCTGGAAATGCTCTTCCCCATCACTCTTTGCACAGTTGTTTTTTTTTCTCAGCATTCTGGTCTTTCTTCCCATACTGTCCCCTAGGAGAGACCTTCCTTGATAATGCTACTTAAATAGATGTCCCCTTAATCCCAAAGATACATGATTTTTCAGTTTTTCTCATTATCTTAATAGCTTCTTAATACATTTGATAATTTTTTAAAATAAGACTTTTCTTTATTTGTATCTTATGTGTCTTCCCCTTAGAATGTAAACTTTTTAGGCAAAAGTTTCTGCCTCTCTTAAATGGTATTTTATACCCAGGAATAAGTGTGGAGCAAAACGCACACAGAAATATTGACAAAGAAAATATAAAGTATTAAAATAAATAAATTCATCAGAACTTGAGTGAGCATCTACACTCTTCACATAAGGACACACACACACACACACACACACACACACACATATGCATATGCACTTATACATCTTTAATATTTATAATAGCATTATAAAATACAGTCTCATTCTTACTTAACCAATATAGAAAACAAGTTTTTCAGTGCTAATATCATTTTTAGATTCTAACCTAACTTCCTTAATCTAATTTCCAGTGATTTTTCCCACTCTATACTATCAAAACCAATGTTTAATTTAAAAATAGTTTCTACCTCTTGCTGACATTTCATCACATTTTTTTTTTCCAGCAGGTGAATTAAAGTGAAGAAAAAAATCCATGACAACACATACTGGCATTCTCTCTTTGAAAACAACCAAAAAAAAAAAAACCTTCCATCAATAAAAATCTACTGCATAAACCTGCCACAGTAAATTAGGGCTGTGTTAAGGAGTGAGGATGGATGCTTCTGGTGATAAGGCTCATGGCCGGTGGCCAAAAGGCAATCTTCTGCTTGTTCTTTAATAACTCAGTCCAAAAACCTTGGGGGATTTTTATATCACTACTTTAGCATATCACTTTAGAAATAAATTACAGGAAATAATAAAGGCATTATTTTTCTAAATGTATTAAAACTGTGACACAAAGAGTTCTTAATCCAAGTGCCCACTGTCTGTTGTAAAGCCAGCTCAGGAGAGCAGCTACAGGAACTCATCTTCCTTTCTGAGGAACATTCTCCCAAAGCGCCTAATGGGCAGCCAGGGCATCATGGCTGAGAGGCCAGGCTCCAGAATCCTGGGCACAAGTCTCTCCTCAGCTCCCTGAGGAGCCCAGCTGTGTGACCTTGAATGAATTACTCAGTTTCCTTGTTATGGAAATCAAGGTAATAATAATGCTATCTCATAGGGTTGTGGTGAGAGAAGAAAAGATGAAAAAAGTTAAATGGCCACTATAGAGTAAGATACTTTTTTTAAAAAATGGATTTTGTCCACAGAATAATATTTGCTGAGGGGCGTAAGTTTCTGATACCCTGCATCTTGAGCACTATTAAGGGAGGGATAAAAGGGTGGTTGATGGAGCGGATGGAAGTAACCTCGAGTCTTTTAAAAATAAACTGTGTCCTTCCCCATTTTTACAAACAGCTCTTTTTGAGATATTACTTATATAGCAAAAAATCCACCCATGTAAGTGCATCATTGAATGACTTTTAGCAAATTTATGGAGTTGCACAACCATTGCCAAAATCTAATACTAGAATATTTTCATCCCCCCCCCCAAGAACCCGTATTCTGATTTGCAGTCACTTCTCTTCACACCCTGAGCAGGCACTACTTTCCTTCTCTGTAGATTTCCTTTTTCTAGTCATTTCATATAGATTAAATTATGTAATATGTGGTTGTTTGTATCTGACTTGTTCACATTACATAATGCTGAGGTTCAACCATGTGGTCACAAGTGATTTTTTTTTTTTTTTTTTGCACTGGGGATTGAACCCACAGGCATTTTACCTCTGAGCTACACCCCCGGCCCTTTTTATTTTATTTATTTTTTTTATTTTGAAACAGGGTCTCTCTAGTTTGCTAAAAGCCTCACTTTATTACTGACGCTGACCTCAAAACTGCGATACTCCTGTCTCAGCCTCCAAATACTTGGGTTATAAGCATGCACTGTCATGTCTGGCTATCTGTTTATTTTTTGTTTTTGCTAAATAGTATAGCATCCTCTCAGTATACCACATGTCATTGATCCATTCACTAGCTGACAGGCATCTGTTTCCAGTTTTTGACTATTACAAATAATGCTACTATAAATACTTGCAAACAAATCTTTTCCTGGGCATGTGTTTTCATTTCTCGTGGGTAGATTCCTAGGAGATCCCTCTTCCTCATAAAGCTTAAATAAAACATCTGCCCCTGGCAAACTCCAGTGCAACTTGTTGGTAAAGGGGTAGAGTCGTGATTCCAGTTCACCGGTCACTACTGAGAAGACAGCTCACAAAATGACGTGGGAAAGAAAGCACTCTCGTTATTGTCTCTACCTTCTTTTCCCCAAATCCCCTTGTGACCCTGGAAGAGAAGTACCTGGTAGCATCGAGTCATCTCCACTTGTAAACCAAAGGCAGGAATTAGAAATGTGCCCTGAACTGTCTGCTACCTTAAAAAGTTTTTAACACCCTTAGTCACTGAAGGATTTATAACAAAACAAACAAGATGATCCATGAATCATCTCCCTTGCCTTTGGCATTTTCTGGGCATGTCCTACATGGGAGGCCAGTACTGGTCACAAAATGAATGACACAGGAAGCATGTGGATACTCTCCTAGTGCATCTGGAACCTAGCACTCTGTGTATGTCTCTTTTGGTTTGGGAGTTCTTCTTGCTTATTACTATATTCCTCTGACCATATTTTGCTAAGGTAGTCATTTCCTTCAGAGTTAACTGGGCATGAAACAAATGTTAGTACAAGAGAATAGGGGAGAATGTTTTATTGAATATTTTGAAAAGTATAAATCCAAGTAACTCCCATTACCTTCAAAGCAGTCGTCTCAGAGCTTACACATTTCTTTCCTTTATTATGACATTACTCAGTGTATGCTTGGATATTTCCCCTTGGTATTGCCCTCCAAGGTAGTGGCATACCCAATTTCTAAGATTTATTTTTAAAACTTTTTATTAAATGTTTAATATCTAACAAAAATATAAAAAATAATAATAATTATCATGAATGTACAATCACAAAGCTTTAAGATAATTGATTTCCAATGCTCTGGAGCACATTCAGCTCTGTAATCACATCTACCTCCCGTCAACTCCCTTTGTTTTTATTCCCAGAACATTCCTGTATTTGATCATGACTGTCTCATGCATATATTTCTACCTTCCCTGTATAGAAATGTTACACTAAGTAATATATAGTGTTGTGTTTCAAGTTTAAATATTTATATAAATGGCATTATACTATATACGTATATATTATTTAGCAATTTGCTATATTCACTCAATATTATATTTGTTGGATTTATCCATATTGGTATGTGAGTCCTACTTTCATATTCACACAGTAGAACATTGAGTTTTTAATAAACCATAACTGTTTTTCTATTTCCTCTTGACATATAAATTGAAGTGAGATACAATATTTTGTTACCACAAATACTTCAGCTAGAAACATTCTCATATCTCATTCTTGTTTCTAGCTCTTTGTTTACATACTGAGGGATTCCTCTAGGATACGTTCATAGGAATGGAATTTCTAGATCATAGGATCTAGACATCCTCATCTTTACTAATTATTACTAAAATTTCTCCAAAGTGTTTGAACCAATTTTCATTCTGCTCATGGGTGTATGGAATTCCCACTTCTCCATAGCCCCCCTAAAACTCAGTCTTTTCAGATACTGCAACGTTTTCCAGTCACCAACTTGATTTTTAAACAATATCTAACAAAGAGGCATTGACACTCTTGTGTAGAAAAACCTCTGTGCTCAGTTCTGTATGGAATGAAAAGTGAGATGGAGAAATACATTGGAATTTTAGAAAGCTAACATCAAGTTCTCATTCCTGCCACTGGCGAAAAACTGGGCAAATCATTTAACCTCCTGAGCATGAAAAAAATGTTAAGAGCTGTCATTTTAAGAGCTGTACAAGAACATTGTTCAGGCCCCTTTTGCCTTAGATCTTATTTGCTTCTATGATGCCTTGTGGGAGTTTATATGCATGTATGAGAAATTACACATATGTAAGTAATTTTAACACCAGACGAAAATATATGCAAGGTATTAGGAAAGTATAGGATTATAAAATCCAAATAGGGCAGAGGGAGAAACTGGGAAGACATCATCAAAAAAGTTTGGATGAGATTCACCAGGATGGCATGGATGATAATTTTAGGAATAAATGGAGGGATGAAAATTCAGGAAACAAAATAAGCCTGTGTGGAGTCCTGAAAGAAAGAGGTACAAGGAACTAGAGAGGAGGGTTTTCCTATCGTACAGGGTAAGTACTGGGGAGTGTGGGATGAGGACAGATACAGTGTGTCTTTTATTATGTCAAAGTGTAATAAATCTTCATCATTTTGTTCATAATTTGGTTTCCAAAACCCCCAAAGCAGTTTGGAATCAAATCTATAAATAAGGCAGATGGTCATTTTATTTCCACTTTAAAATGAAGCCATAAAACTAATCTCTTGTGAGACTCAGAGGCTGACTGTACAGTCACTTTTCAAACAGGATTACTCAGGGGTTTTTAAAAATGAGAAGAAGCATTGCAGAAGTAAGAAGGTAGTCTCCTAAGGTGACAACTTTGAATACCCATGCTCCTTGGATTACTGAATTTTATTAGGTTGTTTTAAAAGATGCATCATTTTACTTTTAGGCCAACTAACTATAGGAAACTTGCAGAACCTGATTGAATCTTAATATTCTAACATGAATTTTTAAAGGTACAAAAACACAATTTTATTCCTGGGAGGAAAATACTACTAAGAAGTTTCAACTTTTTATATTAGAATGGCAGAGAATTTTCATTTTGAAAAATAAATATTGTATCTGATTTTGCATAAACTAATTTGTTGCTGGTTAAGAACATGGAGCAGTCAGGCGAACCCATCTTTGAACTAGACTTTTCCATTTTACACTATTATATTTATTCAAGCAAGTTATTCAAAACTCAGTTTGCTAGTATTAGGATTGCACTGGACCGCATGTAGCCAAATGCTTAAAGCAATTTCCCCATGTTTATATCACTGTGATTTTTCTCATATAATAAAAAATCAGAGTCAGGCAGCTCAAGATTGGCTCTGTGGTATCACCAATGATCCAGCCACTTTTTATCTTTCTTTTTTTTTTTTTTTTTGCGGTACCGGGGGTTGAATGCAGGGGCATTCTACCTCTGCGCTACACCCCCGGCCCTATTTTTTATGCTTTATTTTGAAACCGGGTCTCACGAAGTTGTGGAGGGCCTCACTAAATAGAGAAGGAGAGAGAGAGAGAGAGAGAGCTGAGGCTGGCCACGAACCCGGATCCTACGGTCTCTACCTCCCAAAGTACTGGGATTACAAGCGTGTGCCACCACGCCCAGCCACTTTTTATCTTTCTGCCCCATCATTCTTGATATGTAGCTTTGTCCCTGGTTTCAAAATGGCTCCCTTGCCACTGAGCATTGCTTCTGAGCTTGAGGCAGAGACAAAGGAGTAGAAACCAAATTCTTTCCTTGTAAGACTTTGTACTTTCATTCAGAAAGGTGTTTTACTCAACACACTAATACCCAAGTTCTATTAGCCAAAACTAAGAAACATGGTGATACCTCGTTGCATGGGAATTTGGAAAAACACTATTATTTTTTTCTGAGATCATTGTTACCCTAAACAAAATTAGGGTTCCTTTAATAAGGAAGATGTCATAACAAAAATTTGATAGACATCTAAGAGTGCCTGCATATAGTAACCATTCAATAACTCTTACCCCCAAAGAAGCGTATTAATGTATAATTACTATTTTTATATCTATTTCTCCAAGGCCATGTTAATCCTTCATGGCCCAGATCAAATGTCGTACGTACCTACTAAAACCTGCTCCTTATTCTGCTGCTCAGATCTTTCCTCAATCACTGAGTAGGTTATATTTGATGAAACAGACTAATTTGACAATTAAGGAAAAGAGAATTGCTTTGGAAATTTATAGAACTTTGGAATTGAGAATTAAAGAGCTAGCCTCAGCAAAACACAGAAACCTAAGGAAGCTTTGCAGAGGTGAAGGGCATCAAGGGTGTGTTTTGAGCACCTTGAGTAACTACAGCAGAAAGCAGCCTTGCTTCTCACCAGAACCCATAACGAGCTTTCCTCTAGATCTGTGAAGTGTTCTGCTGTTAGCTAGGTAAAGCATGACTGCTGTCTACTGCATAAGTAGTTGATTTTGGTCCAGTGCCAATATGATAGCTCCTTGTTATCCAATTGTAGGAATAGCAATTTGTTCACCTTAATTCTGCTGAGTATCAGTAATTAGAGCAGGAGGAAAATTATTTCTGAGAAAATGGTATGAATCAATTCAGAAGTAGGAATACATCGTTCTAATTCATAGAATGAAGGTAGAAAGAATACTTTAGTTCAATTGTAGGATGTGGAAAGGCTATTCCTATCAGCCTAAAACGCAGAAAGCTAAGCAACATTGTCAAAACATTGATTATGTTTAAGTAGTAGCATGACCAGGTCACAGCCATGCTTCAGGAGGCTTCATCTAGTAAGGTGAATGAATTTGAAAGCAGAAATGATTATTTCCTGAATATGGATAGTAGATCTAAATGTGTATCTGAAGTAGGAATGGACAGAAGAGAAATGGCGGGAGGATTAGGGGGACATCATGGAGGAAATGACAATAGAGGGTTATTTCTAGGAAGCAAAGACCTGTTTTGCTTTCAGGACCTGTTTTGCTATCAAGCTAGGTTGGCTTGGTGCTAGTATGGAAAGCAATGGGTTAACAAGGAGCAAAGCCGCCATAGGAAGGAAGATAACATGCTGCATTGTGGGTATGTTGAATGTGATGCACCAATAGATTAGTTCTGAGGAAACATGCAGAATCTGACTTATATAACCGGTGCTCATGAAAGCACAGGATGATAGTCTAGAAAGCCCTGGGCCACTTTTCATACTGTTCTATACTTTCCTCTAGTCTTATTGTGGTCTCATTTCCATCAATTACTCAAACTATTTTACAAATGTCAAGTTCTGTGTGGTTTATATGTCCTTTCTATAATGCTATTTTGCATGATCCCCTTAGTCATCTACACAGTAATCATTATTTTCACCATTTTTAAAGAGTAAACAGAGTCTCAGAGAGAGACATTTTTAGAGATCTTTTCCTACTTTTTTAGTTTACTAACAAATCCAAAGGCAACGTTAATCATCTATTTTTCTTCGTATTCAGTGAGCTATGGAAAAATTTTGGATCCATGCAAAGTCATTAAAAATGTTTTAGATATATAACTCTTCCTTAAAGATTTATGACCTGCTAAAACTTTCCAAGATCCACTATCTCACCTGTTGTCAGATTTGTTTAATGAATTCCTTCTCATTTAAAAATAGTCCATTTACATTTCAAAAATCTTATCAGTATTAACCAGATTATTCCTTCTAATTATTCTTGTAGGTCTGATCTCAGAAAACTATTTGAAGCCATCTGTTATTTAAATTCAAATTTGTTGCACTTGAGAGAACAGAACTTGATTTATATTATCTCTGGTTTGTTCCAGTATGTATAGAATAATAACTTGGCAGGGTCTCATAGGCTGCAGTTATAGCCTGGTGCAAGACTGCAGTATACCTGCCCCTGAGATTCATCATCATGCATATCTACTAAGGGCATCTAAAGGGCATAAACATTTCAGGATTCTGCCTGTAATCAGTATGTACCCTGCTGATAGTCAACAAGAAAAACATTCTACTTAGAAGAAAAATCTTATCTCTGTTTTTCATGGGATGTCTCAAATACATATGTAATGGTCCAGTCCAGTGTAAAACTCAATGGCCAAATGTGTCCGTGGGAACTGAAGCTTCAGTGGAAAGAATCATGTGCCTTTATCAGGTTTACCTCCACATGGACAGCTCCATATTATGATGTCTGTACTATAGGTGCATAAGGCAGACAAAAGGCTTTAGAATATACTTTACTATATCCCGAAAGATCCATGTCCATTGAGAACCTATGATTGCAGCCTTACTTGAAAGCGGTTTTTGCATATCTAACTAGTTAAGATGAAGGCATACTGCACTAGCATGAGCCATAATGTGACCAATGTCCCTATAAGGCCATGTGATGACACAGTGGGAGGAAGGTTTTATGACAACAGAGTTCTAAGGGATGCAGCTACAGGCTGAGGAATGCCAAGGATTGCCAATAACTATAAGCTAGGAAGAGGCAAGGAAAGAGTTCCCAAGACCACGTAAGGGAAAGAGTACCCTGTAGATGCCTTCATTTCAGATTTATAGACTCCATAACTGTGAGGAAATACATTTTTGTGGTTTCCAACCATCCAACTTGATATGACAGTGTAGGAAAATAAAATGGGCTCTAAATGTCACATCGTCAATTACACCTTTATTTGCTTTTCTTACATAAGCTGAGAATCACCCCTACACTGACTTCCCCATACACATGATTAATAATTGTGAAAACACATTGATAAAATTTATGCATTTTGATATCTTTTTGATATCTACAGGCAAAAAATATTTTCAAATAAAAACAGTTCAAGAAAAATGCTAACCAAGTTTAAAATGCCATTTTATACTTTTTATTTTTTAAAATGCCATTTTAAATAATTTACTTTAATTAAGGATTTTTATCATGTCCTTAAAAATGTCCTTACAGGCACCCAAGTGACCTGTAAGAAAAACAAGACATGATGACAATATTTCCTGAGACAGTTTAGTTATAATAATCCGGAACTTTTGCTTCTTTCTGACCATCCCTGGAATATGTTATTTAGTTTCTGGCTCTTAGCACTTTGGTCCTTCTTCAGTGGTCTTGTCCCCCCTCTTGGTTTCTGCTGTCTTCACAGTTTTGATGGCATCAAGTTCAAATCTTCTTAGATTAATATGATCTGTAGCCTTATCTCACCTCCTGCTTTCAGTAGTTGACTGACTTGTCCCTTCAAACTTAACATTGTGAACAATGCAAAATCTGCACTCAGGGAGGGGATGTTTGATAATATTAACCAAATTGTTTCCTTGGTGTTTTTGTTCTCTTTCACTAATATTCCGGGGGGGGGGGTTCTCCCCTGTCCCACACTAATCAAAAACAAAGATTCAGAGAAACCACAGATCTCAGTGGAGTCTTGAAGGCATGCTTGCAAAGCTGATTTTTCACCCCTACAGAAACTAACTTAGACTACACAGGAGGATACAAGAATGGTAACTCCAAAGTGTGAAGGAAGGATTCTCCAAAAGGACAGACTTAAAGAGGTGGCGTTCTCAGCATGCTAGGAAAAGAACATTCCATCTCAAGGGTCAGGGAGGGTATAGGAGAGTCAAAGACTGACACATCACCTACGGATAAATGAATATTTTGTATTTTTACATATATACATATATATATATATATATATATATATATATATATATATGTATATGTGTGTGTGTGTGTGTGTGAAAAATATATTACTTTAGAGTACACAAAGCTGTCTGTATAACATTCCCTTTAATCCTCAAGACAGACCATGAATAAAGCATTGCTACTCTTCCTTACTTGAGAAAACGGAAAGCTTAAATGTTGTGCTCAAGGACACATGGCTACTAACTGCTAGGGCTAGAACTAGAACACATTTCCTCTGACTAAATCCATTGTCTTCTTTCCATTTTGTAAATGATCCAGGATTTATTTGCTTTTTCTTTCTCTGAGCAGAGAAGAGGATGTTACGTGATAAGTAAACTTACAAACACCTTATCCAATCATTCAAGGAAAATACCATTCTTTCCTTATTTTCTACTAATTTCATATATGAAACACCTAATGTTGTGAGGCTCACAGGTTGCTATGTCCCCTACAGCAACACAAAATCCAGTATTTTTTGCATGCGTCCTTTTGGTCCTCCATCAAAATGCCCCTTTCATGGTCGAAAGGCCTCCCTAAATGTCAAGGCTCAAACACATCATTCTTTGTTCATTTTCTGAGCAGAGAGGCAGTAATTTTAATGTCCATTCTTTAAGCCTAGACCAAGCTGCTGTAGGTAGCATCATGAGTTCTGAATTTGGAAGAATGTATCTTTTCTGAGCTTTGAGTTTTCCTCTGAAGGTCTACTTCCTGCCCAGTGACTTCCCATAAGGCTTCACCCTGTTTGGAACCAGAACCAGTAATATGTGAATAAAAAGAGGGTTTGTGAAAGACAGACCCAATTATAGCAGTCTGCAATTTCTTATAATACTGGTGACAGCAGGGAAGTTGAGAAGCTGCTTTTAAGTCTATGATAAATAGACTTGGATAGAAAGAGTTGTGCAGGTCCCAAGTCAATACAAATGTACATAATGTACCTGGAGTTAAGGTGGTAAATGAGGCCGCAAATGCACTGAAAGTAGAAGTATTGAGAAGCCATGGGCATATTTAGGTAGCTAGTCCTTAAATAAAAAGAAAAGAAAAGAAGGAGAATGAGGTGGAGAAAGAAGAGGAGGAAGAAGAGGGAAGAGAGGCCAGAGGAAATTGAGAAAGACAGAAATCCAGGTATCACACTAATATCAACCTTGAACATGGAAGGCAGTTCCTTAGGGAGTTGTGCATCCTGTTATTGCAAGTATATTATCTCTCTTCAGTCCGCAAAATGGTATCATGATGAGCCTGTTCTTTATCATCCATGGAAAAATGCAACTCATAGAATAAAAGGCTGCTTGTCTATGATTTTCTTTTCCTGGGCCCAGGAGGCCAGGGCATTTCCCTAGGAGTAATAATGCTCAATCTTTATTGTCCATGAAAATCTCCTAGGGGACACAAAATGCACACTCTCTAAGTCCACTCCCAGAGATTCTTGTGGGGAGCCTTAGACATTTGCATTTAAATACCACTCTAATGATTTTGATTCAGACCAGTCCTCCTTGCACACCTAACACTTACAGGAGGAGGAAAGGAAAGGCCTGTGGAGTGTACCAGGCACTGCTCCAAGGGCCTTCTGGTCCATTCTTATTTATACCTCGTTAAAATTCCAGAACGACATGCTGATATAGATGTTATGAGCCCCATTTTATTGGAGAGAATAGCGGTAAGTCAGTTCACAAAGGAACAGGACTCAACTCTCTGGTCCATCTATCCCATGGCTGTTCCATTTCCACTTACTCACACAGGATTATGGCTGCCTAGGAAAACAGGTTAGCAGAGGAAGCAAAGAACAAGGGAGCATCCAATTATTTGGAAATAGAACACAATGACCAAAGGTGACCGGTGCAATCAATAAGTGAAAGATGTATTCTACCATGACCATGGAAACTGGTAAGTCTGGAGGAAAACCTGTAAAGGGAAGTTGGGTTAAGGGTGAGGGACCTAATTATTGGAATTCATCTAATGTGTATTATAACAGGAACATTATGTTTCCAAAGAGAATAAGGGCTTCATGTAGCTGGTTCACTATGGGAAGTGAAAGGTCATGAGGTTATGAGAACTGTGGGACTTCGAAGAATAAGGAGCAAAACAAGCCCTCGGGCCACTGGAATCAGCATTAGATCCATAAGCACAGTCCTGAGAAGATACTCAATAGCCAGAGGTCTTGGAAACCAAATGTTGGAAACTAGAAAGAAATTAAAAAATAAAACAAAACGAAAACAGCAGTAAAAAGAAGTTATATTTGTTGAACCTAAAAGGTGCAGTCACTAACCCAAAGAAGAAAACAAGGAATTTCCCAAGTTTTACTAATTATGAGATTGGTAAATACAATGCAAGGAGTGAAGTTGGAGTAAACCAATCCCAGCAATGATAATGCTCTGGTGTATTCTAAGGAATTTTCAAATCCATTATTTCATTAGAACACCGCAAAGTTCCCAATATGTAGGCAGAATAGACATTGATATTCCCAATTCCCAGAAAAGTAAATAAAAAATGTCTCCCCTAAATAAAAACCAAAAAGGTAAGTATTAGGGTCACATTGGTAATACCTGTGGGACCCAGGACTAACCACAGTTCTCCTGACTGCTGTGTAAGTGCTCTCTTCACCTAGTGACAAGCACAGAGGCACAAATATCACAGAATTCAAAGCTGACAGAAAGTCCTGGGGTCCACTGTATCCACTTAGGTAGGTGTGGTGGCCTAAAGGAATGTCTATACTTATTTTATATTGTTGTACAGAAGAGGTGGACTTTAATTCCCTTAACCTGTAGCATGGGTTGAACTTAGTAGAAAACAGAACACTGAAGAAGAAATGGGATTTCTCTTCTGAGATTAGGTTATAAAAGAGTGGCAGTCTCCGTCTTGGGTGTGCTCTCCCACACTCTCTCCCCTTGAGTGTGTGCTCTGGAAGAAGCCAGATGCCAAGCCATGAAGCAGCAGTGGAGAGAAGAAAGCCAGCTGTCATACCTGAGGATCCTCAGGCAGAGGACATAGCGGCCATGTGCTGAGGAACCATGTGGTTGAGCCTGAAAGCGGATCTTCCCCCATCAAGCATTGGGTTGACTCCTAACCCAGTCAATAACCTGACTGTAACTTCATGAGAGATCCTGAGTCAGAACTACACACCTAATCCACAGAGTCTGTGCCATCATGAATGGCTATGGTTTTAAGCCACTCAATCTGGGCTACTTTGCCACATAGCAATGGATAACTACTATATCAGGGAATGAAATAATTTTACCATTACCAGAAATCATGATTTAGAGTCAAATCACATATTCAAACAGGAACTATTTCCCTACCCCAATGGAATCACTGTTATAAGAACCACTGTTATAAGAAGAAAAAAAATGAAGGAAAGAAGTCCTATCAAGAAAAGTGAATGGAGACTGATGGCGGGGCTGTGCCCCCGGGGAGAGCTGCCCCCATCACCTTGTGGCCTCTACATTGCTGAACTTGTTCCTCATTACCTTTACTACAGTGGGTGAAATTCCACAATTACAGATGTAATTGAGCTAAGAATTATCCCATTATGAAGATGAAAATCCCTCTGAGGGTGTTTAAGTGACTAGTTATCCACTCATCAGTTTGAATTAAAGTTCATTACTCTTGTAATAACTGCTAATATGCCCTGTGTTGAGAAATGGAAGATTGGATGAAGGCAGGTGGCATGGTGTTATCTCATTTTGGAGCATTTTGGGGCCTTGGTGAGGGTCCACAATGGGCTGATATTTGGGAAAGGAAGAATGAAGTGAGAGAGGGGTGTCCTAGGAGGAGTGGCATGGTGCCAAAGTCTAACTTTGGGTATGTAAACAAACAAACAAACAAACAAAAAAACAAACAAAAAGTGCCTAGAATAGGTTTTGTATCCAAGAAGAGATAAGTGCCTTTTCTTCCACTTTGAAATTGACCTGGTCCTGATCACATCATTAGTGACCTAAGTTCCAATGGGCTGGCCTATAAAATAAACCAAGATTCATCACAGTTTTTATGGGGAAATGAATTCCAAAATTGTACTAACAAATTGAATTTGGAAGATTGCTCATTTGTAAGCCGGGCTCAAGTCTGAAACACAATGACTATTAAATTGGGAAAAACAGACTCACAAACAACTCATTTTACGGTGTCAGCCTTTAAATTTTAAGGAACCTTTTGCTTTATGCTTTACTCAAATCACATCCTTTGGTGCAGTGCTTCTAGAACTTTACTGTGTATACAAATCACCTGGGGATATTGTTAAGACCTGGATTCTGATGAGACCCAGGATCCTGCATTTCTAGAAAGTTCCCAGGTGATACTGAGGCTACTGGGACTCAGAGGACACGTTCAGCAGTAAAGCTTCAACCCACACAATTTTGCAAAGCAACTGTGGACTTTCCATTATTAAAATAAAATGACTCAACATTGTACCTTGTGGTTTTAGCTACAAACTTCACCAAAACAACATGATAGTAAATAGTAAAATTCATTCATCTAGATATAAAACTCAATGTTATTTTAACTGTTTTAAAATTTAAGTGAAGGTAAGTATAATGGTTAAGAACGCAGGCTTAGATGAGCCAGTCTCAGAAAGTGAAGGGTCATATGTTTCCTCTCCTATGTGGAAGTTGGAGAGAAAATCAGAAACAAAAGGGGACTTCAGATAAATGAGGAAAGAAGAAATGATGATGAAAACAGTTCAAATAATATGTCCACACATGGATGTGTCACCAGTCTCACGAACATGTATGGGGAGGGGTGGGATTAGGCGGGGTCCAGTGGGAGACACCGAGGGCTGTGTGCGTGTATGTTTGTATCACTTTGAACCTCACTGGGATGCATAATTACAATGCACCAATAAGAGTCCTTAAAAAAGAACATAGGTTTGAAGTTACATACACCTGGATTTGAATGAATCAGATATGGCCCAGTAAAGAAGAGATCTCTTTATATACTGCAAACCGAAGATATTAAATGTATGGATTTATTACCTACACAATGTTAGTGTTTTGAAGCCATCCAGTGAACAAAGAGGCTACTGGGAGGATGGTGACACTAGATGAAGGGAGCCATGACTGCCCTGTGCCTAGAGGAACAAAGGAGACTGATGATTAGGGAGGCGAGGTGATGCTGGAACCCAGAGGGAGGGGTGGGGGAGCCGGAGCCACAGAAGGGACACCACTGTCAGGGACACTGCGGAGATGGGAGCGGGGAGATATGCCACCTACTCCCTTCTTCCCACACTCCATCTTCCTTGAGTGTATTCCATGAATTTAGCTGTAAGGCTATTGGAAAGGGAGACCAAACAAACAAACAAACAAACAAACAAACAAACAAACAAACCAGTGCTTCCTTGCAATACAGAACAGAGCCTGGAATGAACAGGAAATGGATCATAGTCCAGACCTGCTCAGAAACAGCACAGCAAGTGACTGATGCTCTCTCATACGCCATCTAGCGCATCTGCAGAGTATGAGGAGTCTGTCGTTTAAATGAGATGTTATATACAAAGCACTTAGCATTGGACTTGCCACATTAGTTCTCTTGTCCTCATCACCACGTTTTTTTGTGGTGTGATGGCGTTTTCTCTTTTTTCCTTTCTTTCCTTTTGCTCATTTCCCTGTTCGTGAAGGGAAAGGATCATGTGGAACCTTAGAGAGATGATAAATACTATTAATATAGTAATGCATCAAAGTCATGTTGCCATGAAATGTATTAAGAGGCAAAATATGTATTTGTTTCATCTAAGCAGAAAGACAGAATCAGAAAGGTTTAAAGCCTTCTAACTGGGCATTGTTCTAGACATAGGCAAAGTGGTGTGGGGGTGAAAACATATGGAGGAACTTAGGGGAGAAGGAAGAAGAGACAGTGGGGGGAAAGAAGAGAGAGGGCCTCATCCACCCATGCCAGCCAGCTGTGCACACTGATCTACTGGGTATCCATACCAGGACTTCAGGAGGATTGAGACCAATTTTATCCCATTTTCTTTCTCTCTTGCCCAGGCCCAGCCAGGCATGTTTTTCCAGCTACTGTGGTCATAACTTAGAAGCTACATTGTTATCGAGGCACTAACAATCTTCAGTGATGAAAAGAACAGTTTTCCTCAGTAGACTTGTTCCCCAAGTTAGATTTTCAAAAGCTTACAAAACAGGCACAGATGTCTTGGCTAGGTTATAACACAAAGAAATCAGAGCGCTGGCATATAGCTCCTCTGTGGAGGGAAACATAACCCGGCCCATTTATATTCTGGCCTGTGTTCTTACAGCATAGGAAACGCAGCGCTCTGCCGAGCGGTGGCATCCCGGTTCATCTTGTTTGGGAGTCAGCAAGGAAAACCCTTATGAACTTAACAGTCTCTCCCTGCAAACGACCATCACAGCCTCAGCAAACTCCTTCCAACCTTCAACCCACTCATCTTCATATAGATCTGCCTGAATAGCAAAAAAAGATGTGGAGAAAGCATTAAGGTGTTTGTAAATGAGGAGCCAAAATGTATTGTTCATGATACTTCAGAGCTGCACGGTGATGTTTTATTTATTCATTAGACATTTATTGAGTTAAAAATATGACATAGCAACAATTCTGGAGACTTTACCAGCTGGCATATGCTAGGAGCCAAAAGAATTGGTGCAGAAAAATGAATGTTGTGAGTTCTGGAGAATGGCAGCTAGCTGTGGGCAGGAGGATTTGGGAGGGCTCCAGGTGAAGTAGGGATGGGTTAGGTTTTGATGGACTGGTTGCCACTGGCCAGGTAAAATGAAGGGAGAGAGTGCTTCTGTTCCTAGGGCCATGGCTTCATCAATTGCTTTGTGGTGGGAATGAAGAAATAGGCTGAACAAGGAGATTAAGTTCAAGATACTCTTCAATAACCTGGGCCCCTTAGCTGTCTGGTCAAATTAGAACCTTTACTTTGCCACTTAGAAATTGAATAAATAATACTGGCCATGTTGCTTAAATGTTCCAAATAAGAAGAACATGAGTACTGGATCCACAGGAGTACTGCAAGTATCAACAAAACCAATGCAGAGAAAGTGCCTAACATATTGCAAACGCTCCGTTGATATTCAGCTACTATTCTTTTGTGTGTGTGTGTGTGTGTGTGTGTGTGTGTGTACTGGGGGGATTGCACCCAGGGCATTCTACCTCTGAGCTACACCCCCGGCCCTATTTTTTTTTTTTTTTTGCGGTACCAGGGATTGAACGCAGGGGTGTTCTACCTCTGCGCTACACCCCCGGCCCTATTTTTTAAACTTTATTTTGAAACCAGGTCTCATGAAGTTGTGGAGGGCCTCACTACGGAGAGAGAGAGAGAGAGAGAGAGAGAGAGAGAGAGAGAGAGAGAGAGAGAGACAGGGAGAGAGAGAGAGTAAGAGAGCTGAGGCTGGCCGCGAACCTGGATCCTCCAGTCTCCGCCTCCCAAAGTACTGAGATTACAAGCGTGCGCCACCACGCCTGGCCTTATTCTTTCATTGCTTTATTCTTTCAACATGGCTTTACTGAGGGCCTGCTACATGGGAGGAAGAGTAAACTGAGTCAACAAATGAAATGTTTTGAGTGTAGACAAGGTCCGAATGCTCTTCTGCTCAAATAGGGGAGTCACTGGGGAAATGGGTTGAGCAGGGACATGACAAGGGCTATTTTTAAGGACTCACTTAGTATAGTACATGCAATGTGTCATTCAGCAACTTCTTTTACAAACCTTTAATGAAGCAGCAGAGAAAATTGAGGGACTTTTACAGCACCAAAAAAAAAATGCACTTAATTATCAAGCGATAAATCTGGGGGCTTCTACAAGTAATTGAGACTCCTAACAGTGACTAATGGCACCCCATGGAACACACAGCATGCTAATGTGGCCAACCACCAGAGCCCCAGGTAATTCTTTCTTAAGGGTGAAGTGTGCAGGGGCAGGTTACCCACATTCTCCCTGAACTCAAAACAGAGAGCAACAAATTGCAATGGCCACAGCTGAAATGCCAGGAAATGTCTCTGTCAACTCTCCAGGGTCATCAAGTATGGGGAAAGCAAGCACAAGGGACAAAATTCTCAGGACATTAACTCTGATATAAAGAGCCAGAGCAGCAGTTCTCAACCTTATGTTGCTTTGCGAATTTCTATAATGAAGGAGTTTCTAGTCCAGGAAATACTCCAGTGGCTATACCGGGGTCATGTGTAGTCCCCAACCAGCTGCCTATAACTGCACTTCCTTCTCTCTTTCAATAGCATTTATCAAAATGAAAGTACATTGTAATTATAAAAAGAACTACCACAATTTATTTTCTTTTTTATTTTCTTTTTTTTTATTTTTTAATGTTCATTTATTGGTGCATTGTAATTATACATTTTGATATATGTCAGGGTGTGAACATCATGTATGCACACAAAGCACATTCAGCCCTCCCTCCAATCCCACCCCTTTCCCTCCCCCTCCCCCCCAGAGCGCTTGCCTAGCAAGCCAAAGCCCTGGGTTCGATCCTCGGCCCTGTAAAAAACAATAGAAAAAGTATAAAAAAAATACAAAACCCAAGTAAAAAAAAACTACAATTTATTTTCTAATAAAGCAAATTATTCACCAACTTTGATACTTCATCATAAATATCACATTATTTGGGAAACTGCAGAAAACTGATAGAGACACATCAAGTTGTCAATAACATTTTAACAGAATTTGGAGTCTGAATATGACTTGAGACATCTATCATTGATCACCACTTATCCACACTTCATCCCTTCTAGGCTTCCTTGCCCCCTTCTCCCAGTCAGTTGTTTATCTGGTTAGTACAAGTCATGGAACAGACGTTTTAGAATCTGCCTTCTTTGAGCCCTGCAAATATGAATGTTGAATGTAATTTTTTGTGTCAAGGAAGTACAGAGTTGTAGAACTGATTATTATAACTGGCGTAGATGAAAGAGTTCTAATCCTCGGATAGAGGTGAAGTGTCCTGCTGGTCAGCAGTATGGCCTTGGAAGTTACTTTCCCTGGGACATCGCTTCTCATCTTTGCCTTCAATTTCCCTGGTTCTCATGCCTTAGGACTTGGACTGGATTCACCACTGCCATTCCAGGTCTCCCGCTTGCCAGTGGCAGATCATAGATGTCTCTGCCTAAAGAATGTAAGCCAATTCCTCATGATGTTTAGAGAGGTAGAGAGAGAGAGATCTCCTTTTGGTTCTGTTTCTCTGGAGACTATGACTCATACAGCAATCCACACCACCAGGTATTATTAGTTTCTCAAAAGAATGCTTCGTACTAGGAAGTCATTCTAGTAACGGTATCTGAAAAACGTGTAGGAGCAAAAGTAACTTCATCAGACACTTTACATCCTGAGATCACCAAGAAAAGTAACTCCTGTCCTCACATATTAATTCATTTATTCTCTGGTTCATTATAAGTGTAGAATGCACTTCTCCTGACATATGCATAACTTTTTTTGTCATCAAAAGCCTTTTATTCTACCATTTCTCTTATAATTTCTCTACCAGGTATTAGCTTGGTTTTTTGGGCTATGATTAATATATTTTAATTTTGATAGTATTAAAATGAAACTCAGACTAGAAAATGTTTTATTCTTTTTATATTCATAGCAATTTCTACCATCTTCCAGGTGAGTCTGACCTTGTTTTGCTTTTTTTCTTTTTTCTCAGTCCTCTCATCACTGTCTTGACAGGGAAATTATTCCAGCTAAAATCAAGAGCAAGTACTTCACATGGGATCTGTACTTCCAGGTAATATTCTTGTGTGTAGTACACAGGTTTCTGAAATAGATTAACCATTGGAGCTATGCTCCTTCTGGCTAGATTTTTGCAGAATGTGTTTCTAGAGAGGTATCTATTAAGGGCTGTATTTCCATCATAAATGTCATGTGTGTGCATAAGAGTATTTTTAAATAAAGCATACGATATAGACTTTCTCTGATAGGAACTAGTGATTGAAAGACTTGTAGCAAATAAAAAAAGCCCTCCACATCTCAAAGTACCTGATGATGGTACATGATGATATTTTTCATTTTGTGGGAAAGCCACATACTAAATAGGTTTTCATTAATGTCTAAGCATCAGAAGACACTTTTCCTTCTATCTTACATTGAGGAAAATCACTGGGGAATAAATCAGTTAACTTTTCTTCCTTCTTTATTCAACAAATATGTATTGTGTGTGTACCCTGTGTCAAGGACTAGTTTAGGAACTTAGATATAAAAGTGAACAGTCATATGGTAATCATATCATAGGGATGGCCCTGCTTACAGATGGGCTACACTTTGTAAAAGCAGGATAGAGTAAAAATGCAAAAGAAAAATTCAACCTGGATTTGAATCTTGGCCCCACCATTCACTAGCAGGTAGTCCTTGCTTTAATGACTTGATCTCTCTGGATGCCACATCCCTCATTTGTTGAAATGGAAATGATACCTTCCTTGCTGGATTGTCAAAATTATTGAAGAAGAGAATACATAAGTGCCTGGAATATAGTAGACACCGTTCTTTTTGCAATATCCTGAGATAGTTCACTTTTAAGGATATTATAGGTTGAACCATGTCTTGCCAAAAATATATGTTGCAGTCTTAACCCTAGTACCTCAGAATGTGGCCTTACTTAGAGACAAAATCTTTATAGAGGCAATCAAGTTAAAATGAAGTTATTAGGGGGAACCAATCCAATATGACTGACTGGTGTCCTTATATTTTTAAGTATTGGACACAGAGACACATACTGGCAGAATACCATGGGAAGATAAAGACAGAAACTGGGTGGTGATCCTCCAAAGCAAGGATTGCCAAAGATTGCCAGCAAACCACCAGAAGCTAGAAGAAAGACCTGGAACAGATTCTCACTGCCCCCAGAAGGAAGCCACCCTTCTGACACCTCAATCTTAAATGTCTAACCTCCAGGATTGTGGAACAGTACATTTCTGTTCAGCCACCCAGTTTGTGGTACCTTTTTTGGCAGCCCTAGCAAGCTAATACAAAGGGTTTTAACTTTAAAGGTGAGTGTGGAAAGCATTTTTATCCTATTTTTTAAAGGATGAACACATGATAGTTTTTTAAATCACTGTAGATTCAACAAACCAAAGAAGGGTCAGAGGGTCAGAAAGGCTGTATGTATTTATAAAGTTTACAGTATAATTATCGCTCTGCAAATACCGTGCCCTTTGGTATTAAAAAAGAATCAGAAAAACATAAAAAATAACTCTATAAATATCCAAGACCATTTAAAGTGTTTTCTTTTTCCAAAAGGAAATTAACCTTTGATAGAAGTTTGCGGCGACTGTCTACCATAGTTTGTTTCTTATTTTGGCTTTTAACTATTTCATTAGGTCTTGGCACAGTTGTAACCACACTATGGACACTATAACATAGTGTTCTTTGCAATCAAGTTTGTCCTAGGCATAAATATATGTCTTGGGGAGTACCATTAAGAAATCAGATGAATGAATTGATTCTATTGCTCATATATTACAATTTGCATTATGTAAAGAGCTAAAATTTGGATAGTCATTTTACTATCAGCTACCAACACTGAGTATCAAGAAAATAAAGCAAATGAAATTCAACTCTGAGGAGCTTGTGCACTAGAACAAGCATTTGCAAATAGTTTGCATTATAGATTCATGCACTCATTCATTCATTCATTCATTCATCCATTCAAAAATATTCATTGAGCACCATTATGGGTACCTCCAATATCAAAATTTGAACTGTGTTTTTTTCAAAATTTAGAATTAAAACATATCTAATCCCTTACTACTTGATGGACTTAACCTATTTATTTTAGTCTGGTAGATGCTAACAAAAATGGGTCAGGAATCATTATGAATCATTGACTGTACTTATGTGAGCTATAAAATTTATTTTGATAAATTATTCATTGCATTCTATTTGTAGATTTATTAGAGAATTAAAATAATTTAATAATACATTTTGTTTCTATCTTTCCTAGTTCCAAAAACAGAATATGAAGAGGGCTGCTTATCTATTCAAGTAAAATCCATTCAGAGCTTTTAAAAAGAATGTTGATTTGGCTTTTGGATTTCTTTTTTTTTTCTTTTTTTTTTTTTTTTTGCGGTACCGGGGATTGAACCCAGGGGCGTTCTACCTCCGAGCTACACCCCCGGCCCTATTTTTTATACTTTATTTTGAAACCGGGTCTCACGAGGTTGCGGAGGGCCTCACTAAGGAGAGAGAGACAGACAGACAGACAGACAGAGAGAGAGAGAGAGAGAGCTGAGGCTGGCCGCGAACCCGGATCCTCCGGTCTCCGCCTCCCAAAGTACTGGGATTACAAGCGTGCGCCACCACGCCCGGCCT
>PVJS01004486.1:0-68946 GCA_004027185.1 Glis glis
GGTCTACACTACTGTCCTGCGTCTATACTACTACTGGGTCTACACTAATGTCCTGCGTCTATACTACTACTGGGTCTACACTACTGTCCTGCATCTATACTACTACGGGGTCTACACTACTGTCCTGCGTCTATACTACTATGGGGTCTACACTACTGTCCTGCATCTATACTACTACGGGGTCTATACTACTGTCCTGCATCTATACTACTACTGGGTCTACACTACTGTCCTGCGTCTATACTACTACTGGGTCTACACTACTGTCCTGTGTCTATACTAATTTCACTGTGTCTACACTATCATGGGTCTATACTACTACTACTGGGCCAATACTACTATCCTGGGTCTATACTACAACTACTGGGTCTATACTACAACTACTGGATCTATACTACTACTACTGGGTCTACACAACTATCCTGGGTCTATACTACTACTACTAGTGGGTTTCTGCACTACTATCCTGGGTCTACATCCAAAGAAAATAATCTGAGCATGTCTAAGAGGCATCTGTACTCTCGTGTCTATTGCGGCAGAATTCACAGCAGCCAAGACAGGGCCTCAGCCTGTGCCTGCCAGCTGATGAGTAGATAAAGGACACGTGGTGCCCATGCACTGGAATACTATTCAGCCACAAACAAGAATAAAATCCTGTCATTTCCAACAACAGGGATGGAACTGGGAACGGCTGTGTTTGGTGAAGTGAGCCAGGCACAGAAAGACAAGGACCGCATGCTCTCACGTATGTGTGCAATGTAAGCAGTAGCTCTCAGAAGCTGAGAGTGGACGGCGGCGCCCAGAGGCTGGGGAGAGTAGGGTGAGGAGATGGGAGGAGTCAATGGAGGGGCACTAAGTTGCAGTTGGATAGGAGTGAGAAGTTCTGGTGTGCTTCTGCACAGTGGGGTGACCGCAGACAGTGATTATACACTGTATACCCCGACGAGCTAGAAGAAAGGGTTCTGATTGTTTTCACCATAAAGAAATAATAAATGTTTGAGGAGTAAATATGTTTGCCCTGATTTAAACATTACACAATGCAAACATCACATGGCACCCCATTAATAAAATTTTATGTATCAGTTAAAGAAAAAAGATTAAAAATAAAAATGGGAAAGCTAATACCTGGATCCCAAGGCAGAGTGATCATATGTGCACACTATTCAGCACCTGAGCATGCTCAGTGAATGCCTCATCATCATCGTTTTGCCATTTTAAAATACATGGAGAAATACATAAATCTGTAAAAACAAGCCATGCATGGCGGCACAGCTGTATTTCCAGTACTTGGGAGGCTGAGGCAGGAGGATCGCAGGTTCAAGGCCAGTGCACAGTAACTTAGCAAGACCCTGTTTCAAAATAAAAAATAAAATAGGGCTGGGGGTATAGCTCAGAGGTAGAAATACCTACCACTAGCCGGGCGTGGTGACGCACGCTTGTAATCCCAATACTTGGGAGGCTGAGACCGGAGGATCTGGGTTCGTGGCCAGCCTCGCTACTTAGGCCCTCCACAACTTAATGAGACACTGTTTCAAAATAAAGAATAAGAAAGTAGGGCCGGGGGTGTAGCTTGGAGGTAGAATGCTCCTGGGTTCAATCCCCAATACCGAAAAAAAAAAAAGAGAGAGAAAGAAAGAAATACCTAGCACTAACCCCAGTACCACATAGAAACATTTGATGAAGAGGCTTGTTTCATCAAAACCACTTGGGAGCCAGACATGGTGGCCCAGGCCTATAATCCCAGTACTTGGGAGGCTGAGACAGGAGGATCACTGAGGGCCAGGCTCAGCAACTTAGAGAGACCCTCAGCAACTTAGCAAGACCCTATTTTAAAATAAAAAAATAAAATAGGGCTGGAGGTTTAGCTTGGAGGTAAAAATGCCCCTGGGTGCCATCTCCAGTACCAAAGCAAAACAGAACCCCAAAAACAAACTATTTGGGGTTTCTTCTTAATTTTAAATGTTTTTATTTTAATTTTGTTTTGTTTTGGAGACAGGGCCTCTCTATGTTGCCCAGTCTAGCCATGAATTCCTGGGCTCAAGTGATCCTCCAGCCTGGGCTCTCAAGTAGCTGGGACCACAGGTACACTCCACCACTCCTGGCTTCTCAGTTTTTTTAATTAGGAAAATAATTGAATAAGATAATATTGAATTTTTTTATTTTTATTTATTTGTTGCTGGTGCTGGGAATCAAAACCAAGACCTTGTGTCAATGCTAACCACGTGCTCCATCGCTGAGCTACATCCCAGCCCCCCGAGTTTTGAAACACTGACAAGTACACTCAAACTTAGATTTCATCGTTAAAATTCTATATGCATAGCAAGTTAGTAGAAGCCAGTCGATTGCGTCAAGGGAAGTGTTCATGTGTAGGCTTAGGCGCTGCCTGCCTGTGGGGGTCTGGAAGTGAATGGAGTTAGAGAATTTATTTCATCGTCAGGCAAAATTCAGTCATTACGAAACCGTCCTTTCCCTTGTGTGTGTTTGAACCGAAAAGGCACATTTAGAAAAATGACTTTAACCTCTGGAAGTGGCTCATGTCCTGCCAGACGGTGCCGGTCACTGCCGATGGACTTCAAACACCGAAGCTGAACTTGTCCCCTGCGCCGTGTCCCCAGGGAAGGGCCCAGCAGAGTGCTCGGGGACAGCTCGCAGCCTGAGACTGCTGCACTCCAGCCGGACCGCTTGGTTGACACTTGTCCTGCTTTTCAACGTCAGTTTGTAGTTGGTTCTCATGGTAGCATAAGCTTCGTACGACTTCCCCAGACAAGAAGCTGCTGTGGTCATCTGAGGTCACCCCAAAGCTGGTTCTCTCCTGGTTTTGAGATGTAGAGAATTTGCCCCACATGAATTGTCGGCTCATCGGCGACCACCAGTTAGCTTCCTAGGTCCCCGGACGGTGTCTGACAGCTCATAGTGGCGGGCAAGGACTTAGGAAATTCTGGGACTTGCTGAGATGCCAGGCAAGGAGAAAGGAAATTCAAAACCAGTGTGGACTCTCTCCTCCTGGGCAAGTTCGCACCAGCCCTGGGCAGTGATGAGGAACACTCGCCTCAGAGCTGCCGGGCGAGAGCTGGCGTTAGACACGGTGCCTGCTCTTCATTCCTGCCCCTTGCTTTGAAAACAGATACTAGCGGTATCTGATGTGAAGACCTCAATCACTAAAAGTTTCACATGCCTTAATTTAATTCAGAGACAACTTGAATCCAAAAAATTGTTGAATCAAGAATTTATTTTAAAGCCGGGCACAGTGGTGTACACCTGTAATCCCAGTACTTGGGAGTCTGAGACAGGAGGATCTCAGGTTTGAGGCCAGCCTCAATAACTTGAGTGAGACCCTCAGCAACTTAGTGAAACCCTGTTTCAAAATTAAAAAAATAGAGCTGGGCGTGGTGGAGCACGCTTGTAATCCCAGTACTTGGTAGGCGGAGACCGGAGGATCTGGGTTCGCAGCCAGCCTCAGCTATTTAGTGAGGCCCTCCGCAACTTCGTGAGACCCGGTTTCAAAATAAAGAATAAAAAATAGGGCTGGGGGTGTAGCTCAGAGGTAGAACGCCCCTGGGTTCAATCCCCGGTACCGCAAAAAAAAAAAAAAAAGAATAAAAAATAGGGCTGGGGGTGTAGCTCAGAGGTAGAATGCCTGTGGGTTCAATCCCCAGTACAATGGGGGAAAATTTGTTTTAAAATAAATAAATCCAGGGATAAACCTCGAATCTACAGATGGACCAGCCTCCCATATCTTCGACAGTTCAGAGGTCCTTACCTTTTTTTTTTAAATTAAGACTTCTCTGCCTTTATTTTTATAATGCTTATGAAATATAAAAAGTAGTTTGATGCCGGGCATGGTGGTGCACGCTTGTAATCCCAGTACTTTGGGAGGCAGAGACTGGAGGATCCGGGTTCGCGGCCAGCCTCAGCGCTCGCTCTCCCTGTCTCTCTCTCTCTCTCTCTCTCTCTCCTTAGTGAGGCCCTCAGCAACTTCGTGAGACCCGGTTTCAAAATAAAGTATAAAAAATAGGGCCGGGGGTGTAGCGCGGAGGTAGAACGCCCCGGTTCAATCCCCGGTACCGCAAAAAACAAAACAAAACAAAACAAAATAAGTAGTTTGATGCATTCACACATTTAAATCCACTAAGACACAACGGTGCTGCCTACATAGTTTTCTTTTTTTAAAAAAATACACTTTTATTGGCGCATTGGAAATATACATCCTAATGAGGTTCCAGGTGACGGGAACATGCATGCACGCAGCACGGGTGTGTTTCCCTCCAGATCCCACCCGGAACGCTCCCCGCCCTCCCCGTACGTGCTGTTGAGATTGGTGTTGATAATTTTGTGTATATATACATAGCACTGTTTGAACTGTTTCCTTCATCAGATCTCCTCCCCTGCTACCTCCCTTCTTTTAATCCCCTTCCAATATTATACTGGTCTCTCTCCTCGTTTATCTGAAGTCTCTTTTGTTTCCCAGTTTCCCTCTAGTTTCCAAATATGAGGAGAAAACATACAACTCTTCACTTTCTGAAACTGGCTGATCTTGCGCAGCATGATATTCTCTAGTTCCATCCATATTCCTGCAAATGACATAATTTTGTTCTTCTTTGTGACTGAGTCAAACTCCCTTCTCTGAATATACCACAGTTTCTTTATCCATTCATCTGTTGACAGGCATGTACACTGGGTCCAACGTTGGGCTGTCGTGAATTGTGCTGCTATAAACGTGGATAGGCATGTGTCACTATAACATTCTGACTTCAGTTCCTTTAGAAGGATCCCCAAGAGCGGTACAGCTGGATCGTATGGTGGATCCATTCCCAGTCTTCCGAGGACCCTCCTCATTGATCTCCATAGCGGCTGCACTAATCTGCAGTCCTTACATTTAACACATATTCCACATCCTCCCGCTTTCCTCCCACACCAGTGCTCCAGCCCCCAGTATCTCTCACGTCAGTTTCAGGCTATTGCAGTTGTCTCTTTTTTTCCTGGTGCTGGGGATTGACCCCAGGACCTCATGGGTGCTAAGCATGCGCCCTGCCTCTGAGCTACACTCCAGCCCTGCAGTGGCCTTCTAATCGGGCTGCTGTGACTTTGCCCCCCTGTACTTCAGCACATCTTTGTTTCCTTTCTGGGCCAGTATTTGGAAATCCTAAGCCAGAGCAGTGTCTCCTGACATTGTTGATCAGGGTCTTATCCAGGCAACCTTGCCCTCTGGAGCAGCAGCCTTAACTCTCCACCATCACTCCACCTATTCCCTCCATAGACCCGAAGTGTGCTTGTGGTGAACTCCCCAGGTAAGACCAGCACAGAATCTAATGGCATCAGATGCACATGACCTCAAACAAGCCTGAGCAAAAATCCTGGCTCTGTAGCGTCCTCTCTGGCTGGATGAACCAGGCTCTGGGAACCTGCTTTTTCCATCTCCAAAATTAAGATCATTGCTGATGCACAGAGTCGCCTGTTGACAATGATATGTAATAATGTCTTCACAAGTACTTTTAAATTGTAACACGCAAACACAGGATAACAGCTGCAATTATCATACTTCTTCTGCTGTCATACTGTCTCCCTCCAAAAACAACTACAGGCCTGGAATTAATGTGACTTTCATCTACATGAATCATCTAGATTTATAGAAACAGGATCTGCTATTGCCAACTCAAACTCACCATCATGTTCTCTGCAGCTCCTGTCTTTGAATGTCAATTGAAAAGTTTATAAAAATGAAACATCTGGTAAGACAAAATAAGAAAGTATCAAAAATGGAAAGAAATGTGATGTGTGCATGTACGTTTGTATCACTTTGACTCTCTCTATGATGTATAATTATATTGCATCAATAAAAGTATAAAAATTAAAAAATCAACCAGATAGAGCCAATTTATGCATTAGGCACAGTAGCACAGTGTGGCCCTTAATGCTTTTAGAAACTGTCTTGAGCAACATTCTCGCTGCTATAATCTAAAACAACTGACCACACAACTTAAAAAAGGAAGATTTATTTGTTCACAGTTTTTGGAGACTTTAGGGTTCAGTTCATGTTAGGACAGGTCCGTGGAGCTCAGGGCATGGTGGCAGGAAGCAGAAAGAGGGAGAGAGCAAGAGCTCTGCTCTCACATCATGGAGACTGGAAGAAAGAGAGCCAAGCAAGCAAGAGGATTTAAAGACAAAAGCACAGCCCCTAAGGCCACACCCCTAGAGATCCACCTTCTCCAGCCACACCCCCTGCCTAGGTTACCACCCAGTAAATCCATTACAATGAATTTATCTACTGATGAGATTACAACCCTCATGATTTGATTATATCAAGTCTGAACATTAATACATGAGCTCAGGGTACATTCTATATCTAACCATAACAGGAATGCCCCAAAATATTTTAATTTCTTTTAAATTTTGAAGAAAGATAAACTTTTAGATAATTTTTTAAAAGCACACAGGATAGACATAGCTTACAGGGTCTTCTTCTGGCAATGTATGCAGCAATTTGAGTATCATAATGACTAATGACAGTAATTGATTTTAACACTTTGAATTTTAAAAAATTAATTCAGGAATCCATACCAATAAAACAAAATAAATTAAAAAGAGTGATTTTACAGAAGAATGACAATTAACCAATATAGAACAAATGATAGGAAATTATGAATTTCCAACCAGCAGAGTAAAAAATAGATTCCTTAAGAATCGTAAATGGGAGGTGTTAATTCACTGAATAAAATACTAAGTGTGCCTCTGCACAATTTTTTTTTATTAACTATAGAGGGAAGAAAGTTACCATTTGAATGGAGAAATCTGGCAAGCACCTCGTTATCCAACTGACCAAAGTAGGACAAATACTGCCCAGTGCCACCTGATCCAGGGCCCCTTGAAGGACACATCACCTGTGTAATGTTCCTGCCAAAAATATGTAACCTAAATCTAATCACGAGGCAGAAATCCAGCAAGTCTAAATTCAAGATTATTTAGCAAAAGAACTGACCTGGGAACTTCAAAAATATCAATGTCATGGAAAACAAAACAAAAAAAAGTCTAGGGATTTCTCCGAGAGACACCAAAAAGACATGACACTGTGTTCAATGAGAGAACATTGGGTCTTGATGCTATATCTGTCAGAATTCTTGTAGCCATAATCTAACTATCTGACCACATAACTTAGAGGAAAGAAGATTGATTTTCTTAGGGTTTTGGGCTCAGTCCATGTGAGGCTGGGGACCATGGATCTCAAGGGCATGGTGTCAGGAGACAGAGGAGAGCACTTGAGCTGTGCTCTTTACCTCATGGAAGCCAGAGGCAAGAGAGAGAGCAGGGGGAAGGGGAACCATTTATATAATCCCCGAGGCTGCACCCCAGGAACCACCTCCTCCAGTCACACCCTACCAGCCTACCAGGTAAATCCATGACAATGGATTTATCCAATTCTGGGATTACAACCCTCATGACTCAATGACATCAGCTCCAAAGATTAATAGATGAGCTCTTTAGGGGACATATTATATCTAACTCTAACAGATGCTAGAAGACAAACAAAAAAATAAGGATGAAGAGATTATTGGAACAACCACAGAAATTCGAATATTAGATAGCAGGACCATATTGATGTCAAATTTCCTGTGCGATAATTGTGTTTATTTAGAAAAAAAAATGACTGTCTTAGAAATGCATGCTGAAGCTTCAGCACTAAATGTCATGATGTCTATAACTTACGCTCAGCTGGTTCATGTGTATGTGTGTGGGGCATGCACAAGAGTCTTTCTTACATTGAATATATTTATTTGCTGCATTCTTCTTGCATCTTTTCTGTAGATTTGAAGCTTTTCAAAATAAAAAGTTGGCCAAAAATTGTTAAGCAAATCTCTAATTACTTTGACTTTCAACAGTGGTCTTCCTTATGCCAGATTAAGAATTACCAGGATACTGTTAGCCAGACGGAGGCCTTGCTGGTATCCTCTCATCCATTCATCCTTTCTTCATTAACTTGCTCTGACCCAAATTCTCAGAAAAAAAATGAAACGTATATCTCAGTGGAATTAAAGTGAGCTCACATGGTCTGTATCAGCTGTTTCCAGGTGCAAGTCCAGAGGTGATCAGTGTGTCGTCGGCCTCACAGGTAGCAAGTCATCTTCTACGTCACTGTCAGAGACTTCAGGATCTTCTGGGCTTTCGCTGCAACCCAACGGCCAGGATGAGGTACATTTTAACTTTGAGTGCAAATCTAATTTGCACAGAGCCAAGCCCATCTGCTCAGCTTCCCGATGAATGCCACCAGAGAACCAAGATCTAAGCAATGAGAGTCAATGAATTGAATGCCAAGAGCGCCGGTGCCCAGTAAATAACGGACCCACCGCAGTAGGCGGTGAAAGACGGCGCAGGTTCCCTTCGCAGGGATCAGGCGGGTTCCCGTTCATAAGGCTGCTTTTAAACAAAGTATGTAGCCTTTTTAGCAACTATGTTATGGCAGTTTGAAAACTGGAAGAACTTTTTAATGACAAGTTTTCACACTGTGTTTTGTGTTTTGAGCGAAGCACTTCACATAGAATCTCTCCTCTGATCTTCAAAACACCTTTTTGTTCTTTTCCATAAATGGAAACAGATTTAAAGAGGTTACTAATTTGTTGAAAGGCACATAGCTCATAACTGGCCAAGCTGTGTTTTGTCTCTGTTATTTCAAATCCTTTCCCTTTAAACATTTTTCTATGACAATGCCAGAATGATGTGCAAAAATTAGTATCTTATGTAGATTCTTGTAGTTACCAAAACAGAGGCACACACATACGTGTGCATGCACCCACAAGTACACACACACAGCACTTCTTTAATACTTTTATTAAAAAGTATGATGCATCATATTTATACGTCATAGTTAGGTTCAAAGTGATACAAACAAGGCCGGGCGAGGTGGCACATGCTTGTAATCCCAGTACTTGGGAGGCGGAGACCGGAGGATCCAGGTTCGCAGCCAGCCTCAGCTACTTAGTGAGGCCCTCCACAACTTCATGAGACCCGGTTTCAAAATAAAGGATAAAAAATAGGGCCGGGGGTGTAGCGCGGAGGTAGAACATCCCTGGGTTCAATCCCCAGTACCGCCAAAAAAAAAAAAAGTGATACAAACACGTGCACACGGCGCTTGCTGTGTTTCCTTCCACACCCCGCCCCGCTCCCCCTCCCTCCCCATACGTGTTAGTGATATTGGGAGTGATGTCTTCGTATATGGACATGACATTATTTGAGCTGTTTCCCTCCTCCAGCCTCCTTTTTCTCCTCCCCGCCTCCCTCCCCCAGTTCCCTTCCACTATTCTACAGGTCTCTCTCCTCATTTATCTGCAGTTCTTTTGTTTTCTATTTTCTTTTTTTTTTTTTTTTTTGTGGTACCGGGGATTGAACGCAGGGGCGTTCTACCTCCGCGCTACACCCCCGGCCCTATTTTTTATCCTTTATTTTGAAACCGGGTCTCACGAAGTTGCGGAGGGCCTCACTAGGTAGAGAGAGAGAGAGAGAGAGAGAGAGAGCAAGTGAGAGAGCTGAGGTTGGCCGCGAACCCGGATCCTCCTGTCTCCGCCTCCCAAAGTACTGGGATTACAAGCGTGCGCCACCACGCCCGGCGGGTTAAGTAAAATTTCATTGTGTGTACACCGCATTTTCTTTATCTGTTGATGGACACCTAGGTTGGTTCTATAATTTGGCTATTGTGAATTGTGCTGCTATAAACTTTAATTCTTTAATTCTTTTGGAAAGAGCATGTTTTAAAGCTAGCCAATGGCCGGGCGTGGTGGCGCACACTTGTAATCCTAGTACTTGGGAGGCTGAGACAGGAGGATGGCAGGTTTGCAGCCAGCCTCAGCTACTTAGTGAGGCCCTCTGCGACTTAGTGAAACCCTGTTTCAAAATAAAGAATAAAAAATAGGGCTGGGGGTGGAGCTCGGAGGTAGAATGCCCCTGGGTTCAATCCCCAGTACCGGAAAAAAAAAAAAGCTAGCCAATGCATGGACTTTATTTCTTATTAGCTTATTAGAGGGGAACTACAAATATTTGAGAAGGTGTAGTATTGTTCCCACATTGGAAGGGTAATTTTGATCATCACATGAAATTTGGAGAATAAGTATTACTAAGAACAGTTAGAATTCAGTTTTTCAAGTCTATTAACAAGTGAAAAGCCTTTTCTTATGTTTATTCTACCTAGCTCCCTGGGCTTGCAGTTTAAGTCATTTATAGTTTAAAGTACCATGAAAAGAGGCATGAAGCGATTAGGCTCTATTGTGCCCCTGTCCGTTCAGCATTCCCCCTGGTTCTATGGTGACATAAACAGTGCTGCCTCCTCTGGGCAGAGTTCTCTTAGCATGGTAAGTGGGCATGCCAGGGATTTGCCCAAAGGTGAATTTTAATGAGCTCTGCCTACTCCTTTCTTTCCTTGCAGGAGAAATGAGAGTTTCCACAAGGGCTGTAATGACATGTAAATGAGTTCTGCACATACGCTAATTAGATAGGGCCCCTGGAGAGTAGCCAGCTGTCAGTTGTTAAAGGAAATAAAATGATAGGTCACAGGAATAAGTCAAGTCATTTCAAAGCAGATTTCTAGAGAGCTTTTCCAGCAGGGCAAAGGAAACAAGCCCTGTGTCAGGGAGGAGAGATGAGGACCGCAGATTAAGTAAGAGGGTCATAGGGCATTATCCTGGGACTTCCCCGCCCCCTGCATTCATTACCAAATGTGGTCCCCAGACTTGGAGCATGCTATGGTTATTCTTCCTACAAATTCATGATTTATTTTGGTGTTTATTAAAAGACAAATAGTAATAAGAAGGCATTTCATCTTCCCTGGCTGTGGGGAGTTTTCCCGCCTCCTCCGGTTCTCTCCAGTGCTTCCTGCCCAGCTTTTCACTTGCCCCAGTGTTTCTACCAACCACAAACCATTAGACATTTCCCATATTTGGCTTTGACCCAATTCTCTGTTCTTGAAAATCTCTCTTGATAATCTTACCCACTGCCAAGGCTTGGATCACTAAGGGGGAGAAAAATGTGTGAAATAGAAGAAACAGGGATCTATGATGCATTATCCCTCCAGAGAGAACCTCTTAACCCTTCTCATGCCATAGGCCCCTTTAACCATCTGAGGAAGACCATGAATCCTTCCTGAATAGCATTTTCAGATGCATAAGTTAAAATACAAAGGATTGCGAAGAATGCCAATAATGTTGAAATAAGATGTTCCCAAAACATCTTTCAAAAGGAATTTATGATATGGGAATGTACGTAGTCATGAAATAACAAGATCTGAACAAACATGGAGCTGTTGGTGTTGGCAATGACTCTGCTACTGTATGGAAATTCTTCTTCTTTAAGTTTAAAACATCTTTATTCATTTTTATGGTAAATACTGCTCTCTACTAAAATTTATCATTCAATGTATCAAGCTTAGCTGAAAAATCCATGTGTGTCTTTTCTTAATCACACATGGACATGATGTAAGACTCGAAGTTCATGAGTCCCTCCTATAGACAGTTCCACACAGAGGCAGACGTTGGACTGAGTGGTTGAAGACAGCCCCATTAGAGGTGGCCCTGTGGCCAGGCCACCTGCACCAGTCTGTAGGGTTAGAAGATATTCCGCACTGATTTCTGGCAACCAGCTTTCCTTCTATGACTCCACCCAATTCAAACCGTCCAACTTCCTCCAGAGCGCCTCTTCTTGAATGTCCTCGAAGACTCTTTTCTCCTTGTTTCTGGGTGCTGCTTGACCCTTTCAGTTTCTTCTATGCATTTGTTTGTTTGTTTGTTTGTTTTTCTGTCTACCCTGAGGTTTCCAGAGGTTGAGCGACAGGCAGGCGCGGGTGGCAACTTGGACCGTGCGTCATCTCCTTCTCCGCAGCTCTGAGCCTCGGCTTCCTCCAATGTTCTTGACAAGAACACTTCCAGCCGGGCGTGGTGGCGCACACTTGTAATCCCAGTACTTGGGAGGCTGAGACTGGAGGATCCGGGTTCGTGGCCAGCCTCAGCTACTTAGCGAGGCCCTCTGCAACTTAGTGAGACCCTGTTTCAAAAGAAAGAATAAAAAATAGGGCCGGCGGTGGAGCTCGGAGGTGGAATGCCCCCGGGTTCAATCCCTGGTACCAAAAATGAGAAGAACACTTCCGGTCATGGTTTCGTTTTCTGAGGTGGCCCCTCATGCAGTGTGGAGTTTGTAGCTCGTTGATTTCTTAAAGCTGGGGTTCCTCTCAGGGTACTTCAGTTGGAACTGCTGGGGAAGTGGCAGTTTTTGTTGGAAATAATCTATTCAAAATGGGGAGCTGAGACACCTGCCACCATTTCTCCATTTTTTGGGGGGAAAGGGTACAGGAGATTGAACCCAGGGGCCATTCTACCTCTGAGCTACACACCCAGCCCGATTTTATTTTTTATTTTGAAACAGGGTCTCACTACATTGCTGAGGCTAGCCTCAAACCTGTGATCCTCCCGTCGTAGCCTCCCAAGTGTTAGGGTTTTGTGTTCACCACCCCGTGGGTTCTTTTCCTCAGGCCATATAGAAATAATGAGCCGGGACAGGTCATTGCCAAGTTAAAGTAGGATTTATTGCAAAGCGAGAGAGAAAGCGTCACACTAAGGCGATGGGGTGCCCGGAAGCGAGACACCGCCAGTCTTATATTTAGTTCATGCTTCCTTATCTTTTCAAGGACTGCAGGTCTGGTCTGACATCACCAAGCTTAATCAGCTTGTCTTCGAACCCCCCTTTTAGTCCCGGGCTCTGTAACTTTCTAGGTCTCAGCATCCATTTATCTTATCTCGTCACCATGCCAACCCAGCAGCTCTCTGCCTGACTCAGCTTATCTTCATTGCTATAGTAACAGCCTGCTTGCAGGGCAGCCAGCCTGCAGCCAGGGCCATAAGGCAGCACAGAAATCCACTTGGAGTCATTTCCCCCTCTCCTATTAACTTGCACAAGTACTGGGATGACAGGCATGCGCCACCACGCCCAGCACAACTCTGCATTTGACAGCACATTGTATTTGTGTAAGGCAGGGCCTGTTTCATACCAACTCTTGGACCCATTACTAAAATGTAACCTGGGAGCACACATGGCTGTTAAAATACACTCAGCATCTGGAAACCAGCAAAACGCACAGAATCAGAAGCCACCGGCTTCCAAGAGGTTTGTCAGGTTCAACATACCACGTGCTACTTGTTCTCTCAGATTCCCAACGCAGCCCGTTCGAACATATGTCTGTGAACGATATCGTAGGCTCTTTACAAAGACCGGTTTCAAAGTCGAAAACTGGGTCACATTTCAAGTCGAAAATAGTCACTTTGATAGACATGAAACCATAAACAGCACAAATCTTGGTAGAACTAGAATCCCACACTACAACACACACGGGGTAACTGTGTTACAGTTTGTTCAATGGAGCGCAGTGTCTGTTCCCCATTTGTAGGACACGCCTGTCTTGTCAACATCTGTTCTAGCTGTTAACATCACAGTAGTCACTTTACTTATTCCACAGAACTGTAGCTTTAATGTCTTTGAAGAAAACTTACCGGCTAAAACTGAACGTGGTCCGCTGAAGTTGGGGTACTGATATAACTGAACAAACCAAGGCGTACCTTTACCTCCTAGGACATTACCATCTTGTGGGGTGGGGGTATAGGTGATAACAGAATGTTATTAATTTTTTGCAAATACAACTTATTTGCAATTGTGTTAAATAGGTGTTTTCTAAAACATAAACTTAATCCTTAACATTTCAGGCCCAAAGGCTTTTTTATCTTCTGACCAGCATGGACACCAGTTTTGATTTTTTTTTTCCTAGATAAAAGATTTCAAATATGTCCCAGTTTTTATGTCATAAAGTTAGAAGTCCAAATAATGTTTTGTGTTTTTATGAATGCATCACTATGAATCTCACTATTATGTACAAGTATGATGCACCAAAAGGACAATTTTTAGAAAGAAGAAGAAAATCTTATCATTTGGAAAAATCAAACCAAAACTATACAATAAGCATTTTAAATTTTAAACACAGTTTTAGTGGATTTGTAGTACTTACTATGATTAATTAAAACATGTTCAAATGCAACCATTTCATAATGGATGATGTTTCTAATGTTTAAGTAAATTCATGTGACGAATATATCAATGTAATCACTGAAGGAAAGGTGTATAATGTAGCCATTAGAATTCTGGTAAGGATGATAATAATAACACTATCTGAATTTTATAATCAAGGCCAATTCCTTGGATTTAAATAAGATGTACATATTGCACGTGAATGTTAATGATCTGTTGTGAAGCAAGTTCTCTATTGTACATATTTTTCCATTATATTTTGTTTTCCTAAGCACACTGCTAATAAAAATCTCTTCATAAAGAGCTTCAAAAAATAAAGTTGTAGGTTCAGTGTCCCAGCCGTGCCATCTTTCGAAGTAGTGTAAGGCTGTCACATTGCCGGGACATTACATATGTATGTATATATGCTTTTACATAAAATAGATATATATTGTATTATATTATATTATATTATATTATTATATATATATATATATATTTTTTTTTTTTTTTTGCGGTACCAGAGATTGAACGCAGGGGCATTCTACCTCCGTGCTACGCCCCCGGCCCTATTTTTTATACTTTATTTTGAAACCGGGTCTCGCGAAGTTGCAGAGGGCCTCACTAAGGAGAGAGAGAGAGAGAGAAAGAGAGAGAGAGAGAGAGAGAGAGAGCTGAGGCTGACCGCGAACCCGGATCCTCCGGTCTCCGCCTCCCAAAGTACTGGGATTACAAGCGTGTGCCACCACGCCCGGCTTATTATATTATATTATATTATATTATATTAAGAACACATACATAGCTTTTCTTGGTGCCACCACGCCCGGCTTATTATATTATATTATATTAAGAACACATACATAGCTTTTCTTGGTGCATTGTAATTAAACATCACAATGAAGTTCAGAGTGATAGAAACACACCTGCACACAGCGCTTGGTGCCTTTCCACCCAGATCCATCCTGTTCCCTCCCCCTTCCCATACATATTACTGAGAGTGGAATTGATAACTTTGTATATCTACACAGCATTATTTGAACATTGGTTTTATGGCGAGAATTCAGGGCAGACTGCTTTGGCGAGGCTGAAGGATTGCAGTAGTACATTGTTAGTGAACTGATGATATTTATCTTTTTTCCATTGACCCTGGCCAATGAGGACCCATATTACAAAAGGTATATATTTTGCAATTTTTCCCAGATTCCCAGCTGTCAGCCTTGACCTTGAGAAAGACGAAGGATTTCAACACAGAGACTTTTTGGAGAATGCCCCAGACCACCTGGGAAATACCGTGCTTTCTGTAAAACGTGGTGGTCCATTTGTCACATGCAGGCCTTACCCTTGGACTGTCAAGAGCTGCGTGGGCAGGGCCATCTTGTCTTGGAAAAAAACAAAAAGTTAATGGTGCCAAAATCCAAAATCATGGCTACTTGCTAATAGTCTCATGGTTAGCTGTCTTTGCTCATAACTGAAGGGGGATTAGGAGAAACAAGGATGTAAAAACCCAAGTTCATAGATACCTGTGAATTCTACCCAGAAATCCAAGGTTAAGAATGCCTGGTTGAAACTGGGTGTGGTGGTGCGCGCCTGTCATCCCAGTGCTTGGGAGGCTGAGACAGGAGGATCGCAGGTTCAAGGCCAGCCTCAGCAACTTAGCAAGGACCTCAGCAACTTATTGAGACCCTATTTCAAAATAAATAGTGCATACAGTGTGTAGCTCAGAGGTAGAACGCCCCTGCCCTTAATGCCCCAGTTCCAAAAATAAATAAATAAAAAAACAGTAAAAACCCACCTGGTTTAAGATTTCCAAAAGAGAGACTGGGAATCCCGACTTGTTTGTATGCCTGGCAAAAGTCCCGGGACAGCGTGAAGAAAGGACGGTGTGGCACCATCTACAATGTTCAGTTGTTCTAGATCCCGTATTTTACCTATTTGATTTATCTGAGCTTCTTGGGCCTCCACTTGTCTTTCTCAGAATGTCTCATATCAAAGTAAATTAAAATGAGTCAGTGAGTTCTATCATGTTTTCATTTAGTTAGGGGGATTCTTTTTTGTCTGTTGGGTAGTTTTAAAATATATCCGTTAGTTGTAGGCTGAAACTGCTGTCTCCAGTTATTGATCTATGTGGGGCCTAGCTTCTGTTAGCAGGTCACTGGGCTTCAAATGTGGATAGAATCACGCACTCTAACTTCAATCTCTGTCTGTTGCCTTTGGAGATTTTGAAGTAGATGAAACGTAGCCCTGTGTCTCCTTGCTTCCTGCCACTGCTGTCTCCTGGGCCTCTTGTCCTCCTGCTTCTGAATGGTTCCTTCTCAATCTTCCCATCTGTTTCATACTGTACCAACCAGAAAAATGTCGGCATTTCCTCCATGTTAGGCTTTGCAATGGTTTTCACTTCCTGTGTTCTAATTAGATAATCTCCCCAACACCCAATTTACATCCTTCCCTGTGTTCCTTGCCAGCTGTAAGCCACCCCGTCCATCCTCTTCCCAGTTGTTCAGATTTCTTTGTGTGTGTGGTACTGGGGATTGAACCCAGGGGCATCCTACCTCTGAACTACATCTCAAACTCTATTTTATTTTTCGTTTTGAAACAGGGTCTCACTAAGTTGCTGAGGGTCTCGCTAAGTTGCTGAGGCTGTTCTCAAACCTGCAATCCTCCTGTCTCAGCCTCCCAAGTACTGGGATTTCAGGCGTGTGCCACCATGTTCAGCTAGTTGTTAAGATCTTAATAAAGCTCAGCACACATCCCTTCGACACCTTCTGCTCTGTATGTTAGGCACTGGGGATACAATTCTAGGTCAATGGATCAGGTTCCTGCTTTTGCACACCCTATAATCTATCAAAGAGAACAACCTTGAACAAGTGATTTTTGTTGTTGGTAATGGTGGTGGTTTTTGCGGTACTGGGGATTGAACCCAGGGGCATTCTACCTCCGAGCTGTACCCCCAGCCCTATTTTATTTTTCATTTTGAAACAGGGTCTTGCTAAGTTGCTGAGGCTGCCCTCAAACCTGCAATCCTCCTGTCTCCGCCTCCCCAGTACTGGGAATTCAGGTGTGTGCCACCACACCTGGCTAGATTTATAATTTTAACAATTAATCTAGCAGTATATGGAAAATGGTTTGGAGAAGGGCCAGAGTCCATGTAGGGGAACACGAGGTGGTTCCAGGGTCCAGTTCAGAGGTGAAATCCTGTCCCTGCAGGAAGATCTGAGGGTCCTCACTGAAGGTCTGTTTTCCCTCACCTACTCCTCATACACAGGAAACAATAGATCCTGGAGATTTCTTTTCTAAAACGGCCATTGGATGCTGCTCTTTATTCCTGCTGACTGTATTCTAATTTCCCGTTTGTCCACACCTGCACCATGCAGGTGTGCTGCCAGAGTGAGCTCCCTCAGATACACCTGGGAGCTGCCAGATGCCTGGGGGTTAAGTACCAGCTCCTCGTCCTGGGTCTCTGGAGGCGGCCAGTGCTCTCCACCACACAAGCTCTTACCGTAACTCTCCTACCTCACGCGCCCCCTGGCTCACCAAATCACTGATGCCCAAACACACTAAACTCCTCCCTTTTTGTAGAATATCTTTCTCTTCCAGCTCACTCATAAAAAATTCTCTCTCAAGGACCCATTTCAGGTCCGGCTTCCTCTAGTTCCAGATGTCCCCAATCAGCATTAATTTTCCTTCCTGCTCATGTTCCAATTATCCATCTAATTCAACTTCTTACTCTTATTTCACCATTTCCTACTTCCTATTTGAGTCAGTATATATGACGGACCCTCCCACTAGATGGTGAGTTTCTAAGGACTGAGGAACTTGTCATCGTTGTTTCTGGGATTTGCTTGACCTATCCTTCTGAGGGATCAACAAACATCAAATGAGTTTGCACATGGTGGGGCAATTTGATCCCCAAATTGTGAATGTTTCTGGGCCACATACCCAAACCCTGTTCTGGCTACAATATTCCAGGTAAATCAAGTGCACAAGAACATTTTATTAGCAGTATTGACTTTGTTTCTGAAGCTGGTTAAATGAAACAAATCTTAAAAGAGTAATAATTAATACTTTTATTGTGAAATGCTAAATTCTGTGTTGAAAGCTGAAATTCATTCTATAAGTATTTATTGAGCTTCAATAAGTCCTTCTCCCTCTCCCTTTCCTCCTCCTCTTCCTCCACCTCCTCTTTCTCTTTCTCCTCCTCCTTTTTCTCAGAGCCTCTCACATGCTAGGCAAGTGCTCTACCACTGAGCTACACACCCCCAACCCCAAATCATGTATCTGTCTTTGGGCATGCGCTATGCACCTATGAATAAAACAGAGAGCTGTTCTGGAAGCACTTAACAGGTTACAGAGTTTGGGGTTTCTCAATCAGTTAAGAATTGAAGGAGCATGTACATTTACTTAAATGGAAACAAATTGTTCATTCTTTTATTATGTTATATGTCACCTAACTCAGAAGTGGGAAGAAAAGAAAAAGCAGCCTGTGTTATCTTTTTCATCATGGTGACTGGAGTACCTGACAAGCACAACCTAGAGGAGGAAAAGTTTGTTTTGTCTCATGGTTTCAGAGGTTCAGTCCATGGTTGGCCAGCTTTAAGGCAGAAACATCATGGCTGCAGGGTGTGGTGGGGGAAAGCTGCACAGCTCATGGCAGCCAAGAAGAGGGGAGAGTGAGAGGGGAAGGGAGACAGGAAGAGATATAGTCCTCAGGGCCACGCCCCCAGTGACTCCCCTCCTCCTGCCGCACCCTGCTTCTGAACCCTGCTGCACTGGGACATGCCTTCAACACATGAGCCTTCTGGGGGACGGTCCAAATCTAAATGATAACACAGCCTTAGGTGCCACACAGAAGAGAGTTGGTCACAGTGGAGATGTCGTCAATATATTAAAAAGTATAAAAATAAACTTATTAGGATATTATTGATTGTAGTTTAATTAGGGCTTGATTATTACTGTCATTTTATACATTCCTTATCTCTGACTTTAATGAAACCCCACACCAAACGGTGTTTATAATTTTCTTCTCAGTATTACTCTACAGTTTAGGCTGGGAAGCGCCAATAGAGGTGTTAAGCATAATAATCACATTTATTGAATCTAATATATGCTCAACATCATATAAGAAATCGAAGATGTGCAAAACTTAATTTGTAGTCTCCAGTAGCTTGCAGAAGTAGTATCATGTATAAGAATTGCACTGCTGCAGACAAAAAAATTTAGGAATATATTACTAGAAGAAGATGCTCATGGCGGAAGCTCCGAATATTTTTCTAGGCTAGTTTGAAACTGGAAATTATGGTCATATACTATGATTTTCTGAAATCTGAGTGCTAACTATGGAAAAACAGCATAAATTCTCAGAACACAGATTAGCATAGCAGAAACCTGAGAAACCTTTGGTGGCAAAATGTGAATTATTGAGGAGCGTATGCCTTCAGAAAGATTAAGAGTATTTTATAGCTGTCTCTGTATAAATGTGTAAAAAAAAAAGAGCGATGGCTTCAAATTTAACTAGATTTTGTGTTTGTTTCCTCAAAATCTTTTCTAAGAATTGCCCTGGTGGAAAATATTCCTGAAGGCCTTAACTATTCAGAAAACGCGCCATTTCACTTACCACTTTTCCAAGGCTGGATGAACCTACTGAACATGGCCCAGAAGTCTGTCGACATTGTGTCTTCGCACTGGGACCTCAACCACAGTCACCCCTCTGCCTGTCAGGTAAGCCACCCCTCTCGGCGGGAAGATTTCACTCACCCGTGTTTTATACTCTTTAGTATCCATTTCCTCTTCTCTAGCTCAGTGCATTTTTAAAACTCCACCACTCCCAGGGTACGTATACATCGGTGCATTTGTGTATACGTGCATTATTAATCACACATTGCTCAGCTCCAGCTAGCATAGTATCTGTCGACAACCCGGCTCAGAGTTGTGCTGTGTGCAACCTGCAGGGTACAGATCTGAGACGAACTGCTTGCTGAGACATTTATTTGGTTAATTTGTGTTATAATTCACTTTTAGGACCCAGGTACAACTTTTTTTGTGGTATTGGGGATTGAACCCAGGGGAGTTCTACCACTGAGCTACATCCCCCAGCTCCTTTATATTTTGAAACAGGGTCTTGATAAGTTGCTGAAGCTGGCTTCGAATCTGCGATCCTCCTGTCTCAGCCTCCCAAATACTGAGATGATAGGTATGTGCCATTGTGCCTGTCCAGAGCCAAGTTTTTAAAATAATGCATTTAAACTTCCCAGGATAGTTGTTTATTGATTTTTTTTCATGTTTGGGTGAATAGGAAAAAGAAATGAGCCTTACAGAGAACAACTTTTAGAAAACCGACTAAATGATTTAAATGATTTATGGCTTAAATACTCTGGAGGCGAGAAAGTGATCCTGGCCGCTTTTAATGTAATAATGTTTCTATTGATACAGCCATGATAGTCTGCATGGAGCTTTCCTATCCAAGCAAATGACCATTGACCTACCCTTAAATGTCCTATTTGGGTCAAGGGTAAAATTGGTTTTGTCCTGCATTAAAAATGGTGTGTTAGCCGGGCGTGGTGGCTCACACTTGTAATCCCAGTACTTGGGAGGCGGAGACCGGAGGATCTGGGTTCACGGCCAGCCTCAGCTACGTAGTGAGGCCCTCCGCAACTTTGCGAGACCCGGTTTCAAAGTAAAAGGATAAAAAATAGGGCCAGGGGTACACCCCTGGGTTCAATCCCTGGTACCGCAAAAAAAAAAAAAAAAAAAAAAGGTGTGTTGACACTAAGTCTATACTCATTACCTATTGGTGTTTTGAAATCTGTTATTTATTCATACTATTTTAAAGTCAAAAGTTGTCAGAAAATAGGTAAAAGCAAACCAACAAGAAGTGCAAAGGTCATACTAGGAAGAACGGAATCCGTTTAAATAGGCCGCACGGTCCACGTTTCCACTTCTGTTTCAGCAGGTCTTCCGGGTATTTGTGGTTGCACAACAGATCATTTGAAGGTGTAGTGATTGAAAGAATAAAAGTCATTTAATTACTCCTGATCTGGGGCAGGGTTTGATAGACAGGACGCATCTCCGACCCACAGAGTGTTTGCTGGAGTGGCTGCCTAGGGCTGGAAAATCCCAGGAGGAGCACAGAGGTCTGGCATCTCAACTGGGGTGGCTGGAATGTCTGGCGCGTGCTCTTTCTCTGTCTGTCTGTCTGTCTCTCTGCCTGTGTCTTTCATCATGCTGGGGCTTTTTACATAGTGATTAGATCTAAGAAGGCAGAAGTGGATGCCTGGAGGCCTGTGGAGGCCTGGCTGCTGGCGTTCCAGAATGTCATGTCTGCCGTGTCCCATTGTTTGAAGCAAGTCACAGGTCCAGGATGGAAGGAGTAGCATCCGGGCACAGGTGTATTGGTCAGGGTTCACTAGACTAACAGAATTCACAGAATGAGTATATGGAAAAAGGGATTTATCAGATCAGCTTACAATGTAGTCCTGAGTTCCGACTGCACGTGGAGAGTCAGAGGAACCAGTAGCTGGTCGAGCGGTCTAAGAGCTCTTTGGAGAAATGATGGTGAAGTTTCAGTTCGAAGGGCTGGAGGCCGATGATCTCAGACGAGAGTAGAAGACCAAGAAGCTCTTCAGAGAAATGGCGAAGTTCCAGTTCTATGAGCCGGAGGCCGATGATCTCAGGCCAGAGCAGATGCGTTTTCTTCGGAAAGAGTCGCACATCCCTCTACGCGGCTTTCTCCTTCTTTTATCTAAGTCCTGCACCTATCAGAACCCTGCTGCCTACATTTAGGGCAGGACTTTCTGTTTAATCTGCTCTTACACACCCAAAGTCACATGATCTTGGGTGTGTCATGATCCGGTCAAGTTGACAAATTAGATTAACTATCACAACAGGACTGAAGAGAACCGTGGGCAGCCATCTTTGGGAATGATATACCGCAACCCATGCTCTGGCGCCAGCAACTCACATCTCATCTACGTGCAAAATACACTCACCTCACCCCTCGCAATGTCATTTTTTAAGTTCCATTCCATGACAGGCCTTCACCCGCATAAGCTCTGGGTCTGAAATGAGACTTCCCGGTGAACTTCTCTTGATCGGGAAACACATGCGCTAAAAAGACTAGTTCCACGCCTCGCGACACACCTGCCAGACACGCAGTGTTAAGACGGGACTGAATGACCAGCTCAGCTGTTCGGAAAGAGGGACTCGTCTTGACTCCCTGCCGCCACGTGTCACTGGTGTCCAACTCTGGAAACAGGAATGTGTCCGGGCTAGGGCCCTGCTCTTTTCCCTGGGGGCCGTTTGCGGCGCTGCTGCTCTCGGAAGCCCTCTGCTCACTCTCTGACCTCGGTGTCTGTTCATGCAGTGCCGGCGTTGAACCCAGGGCCTCCTGCATGCCAGGCAAGCGCTCCACTATGGAATCCATCCCCTGCCCATGTTACCCTTTTTTCCATAGAAATAGCCTGTGTTTCCTTCCTTCGGACTTACTTTCTTAGCCTGCTTCCTGCTAGTAGAATTTGAGACACCCAAGACCTCAACTCATTCTAAACCATCTCTGTCCTATTACAGCCCAACATGGTACAACCCTTAATGACTTTGTAGATGTTCTCTGTCTCCAGTTATAGTTCTCCGAGTTGGCAAGAAGCCACACCACAAACAACTTACAGGCAGATCTTTCTCAATGCTGGACTATGATGCAAGGCGCCCCAGATCTTCACCCTCCAAAATGCTGGAAGCCTGCTGTCTGCTGTTTTCTGGGATGGTCAGGCATGTGCAACCATACGAGGAGACCGAGGCAAGGCTCAGGAAAACAAGGTTTGGCATAATTACAGGTCCTGGAGACAGAAGGCGTGGCACACCACACAAGGCCACATGGAAACACCAGGGTGGCCAGGAGGCAGAAATGGCAGGAGCAAGAGACAAGCTCAGGCCAGAGACCGCATTGGTGCTTCTTTGGGAAGACAAGACTGGACAGGGCAAATCGTTCATGATTGGCTGGTTTGAATAATTTCCGCAGACCTGGTTGCCCAGCACCTGGCCCTGCAGTGTGTGGGCCAGAGGAGTGCTTTAGACAGGTTTGTTTGCACATCACAGGCTCGCCCCGGGTGCTGAGCCTCTGTAACCCCATGAACTGTCTAGCCCAGAGAGAGGCAGTGTCCTCCCCCACCAGAAAGGCATTTGTACTTTTTTTTTTTTGGTAGTACTGTGGATTGAACCCAAGGGCATTCTACTTCCGTGCTACACCCCCAGTCCTATTTTTTATTCTTTATTTTGAAACAGGGTCTCACTAAGTTGCGGAGGGCCTCACTAAGTAGCTGAGGCCAGCCTCAAACCTGGATCCTCCGTTCTCAGACTCCCAAGTACTGGGATTACAAGCGTGCGCCACCACGCCCGGCTCAGAAAGGTATTTGAAGATGTCAAAACATCATAATATACAGAAATTTTAAAAATTATATATTTATATATACTACAGAACTCTTTTGTCTAGTTGAGAAGACCTACAGAGCATCCATCAGCAGAGGCCATTTCTTGCTTTGAGAATATTTTGCTGAGTAGAGAGACTTTCCTAGATTCTCTACATCTTCTCTAAATTCTTCCTGAAAATGGAACAGTTCCTTCCTGAGCTCGTCTTTCTTTTTTAACACCTTATACGCCATGAAAGCTTTGATCATCTTCCAAACACTCTCCGCAGCCAGGCCTGCAGGTGTGGGTTATGTGTGCTATCATCTGCTTCGCAGCGTGGGAGTGTTATCAAACTGTCTGGCATTCCTGGATATGGATGCCTTTCCTGGAGGCTCCAAAAGTGATTTCTGTACTGTGCTTCCAGCCTTGGGGAACAGGATGAGACTGTAGCCTCCATCACCTTCCGGTCCCAAGGCTGTGCCACATGACTCTAGCTTTTTGCCATGGCTGTCTCAGTCATCTATTGGCAAGTAACAAACAGCTCCAAGATGTACTCGTTACTATTTCCTATGATTCTATATGCTGGTTGTTACTATTTCCTATGATTCTATGTGCTGGTTGCGCATAGTTCTTTGGCTGCAGTGGTGTCGGCTGGGATCGCTCCTGGCCACACTTAGCTGGGACAGCTGGCTAGGACTGGACTGTCTGAGGGCTGGATGGGTCTCATTTTTCCCAGATAGACTCTCATCATTCAGTAATCCAACCCAAGATCTGTATAGCACAGCTGGATCCCAAGGGGGTGAAAGTGAAAGCTACTAGGCCTCTCGGGGTCTGGACTCTCAGAACATTAATTTAAAAAATGATTGGTCCACTATAATTATAGATAGTAGTGAGCTTCATAGTGATACATTTATATATGCACATAGCATGATTTGGTCTGTTTCCTCCCCTGTATTCTCCGTCCCCTCCCTTGATCGCCTTCTGCTACCCTACTAGTCTCTCTCCTATTTTCATGAGGCCCCTTTTATTGCCTTTTTCCCCTCTAACTTCCACATATGAGAAAAAACACGTGGCCCTCAATTTTCTGAGACCAGCTGATCTCACTTAGCTTGATGGCCTCCAGTTCCATTTTCCTGCAAATGACACCATTTTGTTCTTCTTTATGGCTGAGTAAAACTCCGTTGTGTGTGTCTACACTCATTTTCTGTATCCATTACATTTTTTTTTATCCATTTATCTGTTGACGGATGCCTGAGTTGGTTCCATAACTTGGCTATTGTGAATTGTGCTGCTATAAACATGGGTATGGATGTACCCCTATAGTATTCTTACTTTAATTCTTTGGATAAATACCAAGGAATGGTATAGCCAGGTCATACTGTGCTTCCATTCCTATATATAAAGAACTCAAAAAACAACACTAAGAAAATGAATAACCCAATCAATAAATTGGCAATTGAACTAATGAGACATTTTTTAAAAGGTGAAATTCAGATGTCCAACAGATATATGAAAAAGTGATTTAGCAATCAGGAAATGAAAATCATGGCTACCCTGAGATTTCATGTCCCTCCACTGAGAATGGCAATCATCAAGAATACAAATAATAATAAGTGCTGGTGAGGATGGGGGAGAAAAAGGAACATATACCCTGTTGATGGGATTGTAAATTATACATATATAAATTATTTAACAATAATTTAATGATATATTAAATTTTGCATAAGTATATATAGTTAATGTACATATATAGTATATCCCCATAATGTGTGTGTGTGTGTGTGTGTGTGTGTGTGTGTGTGTGTGTGTTATTTGTATTTGGGGGACATTAGTCAACCATGGCTTTTACTTCTAAGCCAACAGAGCCTGAAAAGTCCTAAATGGGACCTAAATGGCATACAGAAAAACAGGAACTATAGCCCCAAAGCAGCCCATCTGTTTATTATAAATTAGCAGTAAGCAAAATGCACCAAAAAATGGTGTAGCTAGTGACAGGCAGGCCCAGCTCAGCAGGAAACAGTCACAAATAAACATGGCACGGGAGATCTGTCTCCCCCTGGCAGTTTTGTAGGAGGGAGCGGTGGCTGTTATTAACAGGAGTGATGAGTGCCGGCTTTCTGCTATTGCCATGGAAACAGTCACATTGGTTGAAATGTATTTTTTTATGTGTGCCTCCAATGGGTTGCTGTTTTGATTCCCCCAGTCTGGAACAAACCATTTTTTCTTTCCTACCTCTCACTGGGTGTCATCAATCTCCTTGTGCCTCTGTCCTCTGCGCACTGGATCACAGCCATGCTAAGTCCTGGTGAGGCCTGCAGTTCCATGGTAACTAGATTTTACAACTTAATGAAAATACACGGTCAGGCAAAGGCTAGTGGTTTCCTTCTGTCGGGATGATGCGCTTAGCCAATAAAATATTGAAATTTGTAGGACATTCTGATTGCTAATTTATGAGATAAAATGATGGGAACAGCAGAAGCCAGGAAATGTGAATGACAAAGGCTATTACTGGAGCCACCTAATTCACTGGGGAAAATCATCCTCTTCTTTATGAGTTCACTGTAAGGGACCAAATAAAATGATTAATGGGCTTCAACAACTGGATCTTGAAGAGGTGCGTGTATGTGAAATCAATTAGTCTCTGGCCTCCCAGCGAGCCCTGATTGCCAATTGATGATACATCATTTTTTTTTTTTTTTTTGCAGTACCGGGGATTGAACCCAGGGGCGTTCTACCTCTGCGCTACACCCCCGACCCTATTTTTTATTCTTTATTTTGAAACCGGGTCTCATGATGTTGTGGAGGGCCTCACTAAGTAGCTGAGGCTGGCTGCGAACTGGGATCCTCCGGTCTCCGCCTCCCAAGTACTGGGATTACAAGTGTGTACCACCACGCCCTGCTTGATGATATATCATAATCGTTTGATTTTGAAAAATTATGATTTTTAAAAATTGAACAGGATTTGTTCAAGTTAACGAGTAGCATGTAGAAAGAAATGTTGGTGATCCAGGAAGTGGCTAGCAAATCTTAGAGAGTAGCATAGTTTTTTTTTGTTTTTTTTTTTTGTTTTTTTGCGGTACCGGGGATTGAACCCAGAGGAGTTCTACCTCCGCGCTACACTCTGGGCCCTATTTTTTATACTTTATTTTGAAACCGGGTCTCATGAAGTTGCGGAGGGCCTCGCTAAGTAGAGAGAGAGAGACAGGGAAAGAGAGACAGAGAGAAAGAGAGAGAGAGAGAGAGAGAGAGCGAGCTGAGGCTGGCCAGGAACCCGGATCCTCCGGTCTCCGCCTCCCAAAGTACTGGGATTACAAGCGTGTGCCACCACGCCCGGCCATAGATTTCTTTTCACTATCATTGGCTCTGTGGCCTTGAGAAAGATCCTGAACGCTCCATACTTCAATTTACTTCATCAACAAAATCGGGTTGGTAACACAACCTATGCGTAGGCCGCTGTGTAGACTAAGATAGTTACTATACGTAAAGAGTGAAGCACAGTGACTGATCATTTCGGTGCCTGCTGAGCGTTTATGAATATCACGAATGTCGTTATCATCCACATTCACTTATTTTTATGCAAATTGCGACTCTAGTTCAAGTCAGTTTAGTTCTATGAACCAATAATGGGTTATTATTAGGAGCTTTACTAAGCTAGAAGCTGGGGTGGTTACCACGTAAAATTAAAGACGATTATAGTTTCCACAACAGTGAGACTCTGCATGGAGAGTATTAGGAAAATCAGCACTGTATGTGGAATTCTGCTCATTTATCAGTTGCAATACTTCGCGCATGCATGTGCGTGCACGTGTATTCAGTCTTGCTCCCAGCCACCTGTGTGTCAGTTTTTGATTGACAGACCCTTTGAGAAGTGTCTGCTGTATCCCTGGGGTGCAAGCCAGGGCCACTTCAGCTTTGGTAAATCTCTGGAAGGACTGGTCATCCCCTAGCACCCCAAAAAGCCCCATTCTCAAGAATGCTGCAAACTTGTACCTGGGAGGCTGAGACAGGAGGATCACAGGTACAAGGCCAGTCTCAGAAACTTAGCGAGGCCCTCAGCAACTTAGTGAGACCCTGTTTCAAAATAAAAAATAAGCCGGGTGTGGTGGTGCATGCTTGTAATCCCAGTACTTGGGAGGCTGAGACCGGAGGATCTGGGTTCGCGGCCAGCCTCAGCTACTTAGTGAGGCCCTCGCAACTTAGTGAGACCCTGTTTCAAATTAAAGAATAAAAAAATAGGGCTGGGGGTGTAGCTCGGACATAGAATGACCCTGGGTTCAATCCCCAGTACTGCAAAAAAAAAAAAGAAAAAAATCATAGACTGGCAATGTGGATCAAAGAACATAATCCAACTATGTGCTGTTTGCAAGAAACTCACCTTGCAGGCAAAGATACCTATAGGCTAAAGGCAAAAGGATGGAAAAAGATATTCCATGCAAATGGAAACCAAAAGCAAGCCGGGATAGCAACTTTCATATCCAATAAAGCAGATTTTAAGCTAAAAATTATCAGAAGAGACAAAGTGGGTCATCTATTACTGATAAAAGGAGCAATCCAACAAGAATACATATGATAGTAAATATTTACATCCCAAATGTGGACGTACCCACTTTTATAAAACAAACTCTTCAGGACATTAAGACTCAGAGAGACCCCAATACAATAATACTGGGAGACTTCAACACCTAATTAAATCGAACCAAGAGGATATAGAAACCCTAAACTGACCATTAGCTAGAAAAGTGATAGAAACAGCAATAAAAAGCCTACCATTGAAGAAAAGTCTCGGTTCAGATGGATTCCCAGCTGAATTCTACAAAACCTTTATAGAACTAAACTCAAGCCTTCACAAATTATTCTGTGAAATAGAAAGAAATGGAATTCTTCCAAACTCCTTCTATGAAGTAAGTTTCACCTTAAAAACAAAACAGAATAAAGATACCTCAAGAAAAGAAAATTACAGACCAATATCCTTGATGAACATGGATGCAAAAATTCTAAACAAAATACTAGCAATACACATTGAAAACCATATCAAGAAAATTGTACACCGTGACCAAGTTGGTTTCATTCCAGGGATGCAAGGCTGGTTCAACATATACAAATCAATACATGTCATTCACCACATAAGTAGAACTAAGGACAAAAAACACATGATCATCTGAATAGATGATGAAAAGCATTTGACAAAATCCAGCAACCATTCATGTTAAAAACCCTACAGAAAACCGGAATAGAAGGAACTTATCTCAAAGCCAACATCATGTTCAATGGGGAAAAACTGGAGAATTCCCTTTAAAATCGGGAACAAGGCAAGGATGCCTGCTATCCCAACTCCTTTTCAATATAGTACTCGAGACTCTTGCCAAAGCAATAAGACACAAGAAGGATATCAAAGGAATTAAAATAGGAAAACAAGAACTGAAATTATCCCTATTTGTTGATGATATGATCCTATACTTAGAAGACCCAAAAAAAACTCAATGAAAAGACTTCTAGAGAGATTAACAAATTCAGCAAAATAGCAGGATAAAAAAATCAATCTACAAAAATCAGTAGCCTTTCTATACACCAACCATGAATCCACTCAAAAAGAAATCCAGAAAACAATTTCATTTACAATAATCTCAAAAACAATAAATAAATCTAACCAAGGAAGTGAAAGACCTTTACAGTGAAAATTATAAAACACTAAAAGAAATTGAAGATCTTAGAAGATGGAAAGACCTCCTATGCTTTTGGAATGGCAGAATAAATATTATCAAAATGACCAGTCTACCAAAAGTGATCTACAGATTCAATGCAATCCTTATTAAAATACCACTGTCATTCTTCACAGAGCTAGAAAAATCAGTTCTAAAATTCGTATGAAAAATCAAAAGAACCAGAAGAGCTAAAACAGTTCTCAGCAATAAAAATCATGCAGGAGGTAACACAATATCTGACTTCAAATTATACTATAGAACTACAGTAATAAAAACAGCATATTGGCACAAAAACAGCACAAAGACCAATGGAACAAAATAGAAGATACAGAAACAAATCCACAAACTTATAGCCAATTGATTTTTGACAAAGTTGCCAAAAACATATGCTGGAGAAAAGATGACCTTTTCAACAAATGGTGTTGAGAAAACTAGTTATCCATTTGTAGAAAAATGGAATTCCAACCTCTCAACCTGCACAAAAGTCAACTCAAAATGGATCAAAGACCTGGAAATTAGACCAGAAACTTTGAAATTACTAGAGGAAGGCATAGGATCAGCACTCTAAAATACAGGCACTGGTAGAAACTTCCTCAATAAGATCCCAAAATCCCAGGGAATTAAAATAAGAATTAATAAATGGGATGGCATTAAACTAAAAAGTTTCTGTTCAGCAAAGGAAATGATCAAGAATCTGAAGAGAGAGCCTACAGAGTGGGAGAAGATCTTTGCCAGCTACTCCTCTGATAGAGGACTAATACCTAGAATATACAAATAAATTAAAAGACTTAACACTTAAAAAAAACCCAGTCAAGAAATGGGCAATTGAACTAAGTAGACACTTCACAAAAAGAAGAAATACAAATGGCCAATAAATATATGAAAAAATGTTCAACATCATTAGCAATCTGGGAGATGCAAATTAAAACTACACTGGGATTCCATCTAACCCCAGTCAGAATGGCAATCATCAAGAAGTCAAACAGCAGTAAATGCTGGTGAGGATGTGGAGAAATAGGAACCCTTATACACTGTTGGTGGGATTGCAAATTAGTGCAGCCACTATGGAGATCAGTGTGGAGATTCCTCAGAAAACTGGAATGGATCCACCATATGATCCAGCTAGACCATTCCTGGGTATCACACCAAAGGGACTAAAATCAAAATATTACAGTGATACATGCATATCCATGTTTATAGCAACACAGTTAACAATAGCCAAATTACGGAACTAACCTAGGTGTCCATCAACAAATGAGTAGATTACAAAATTATGGGATATAAACACAATGGAATTCTACTCAGCAGTAAAGAACAAAATTATGTCATTTGCAAGAAAATGGATGGACCTAGAGAACATTATGTTAAGTGAGATTAGCCAGTCACAGAAAGTGAAGGGTCTTATGTTTTCTCTTATATGGGGAAGCTAAGGAGTAATCAGGACACAAGAGGGACTTTAGATAATGGAGGAGAAACCCCAGTGGAGTGAGGGAGGTGGTCTAGGGGAGGAGATAGTCGGGGAGAGGTGGAATTAATGAAGGAAACACTATCATTGACGTTATTTACAGATGTGAAATTACCAGTGCCAATCTCAATATCATGTATGGGGACGGGGAGGGAGTAGGGAGGGAGCCGGGGGAAGCTCACCAAGTGCTGAGTGCATGTATTTCACTGTCACTATGAACTACATTATTATGTGAGACTATAAGTCTATAATACACCAATAAAAGTACCAAAATAAATAAATAAATACCAATTAAATGAGTTTAAAGGGGATTTAACTAGAGATGAGTGACTGTAACTCAGCGAGCACTAAGCCTCAGTGTAGATCTCTGCATAGAGTAGGAGTTTAATACCTTTGGAAGTTATTACATTTTGAATGTCGTAGCAAGAGTGACTGGATAGGGAGATAACATATTGAAGAGTTACTAGAAGATTCACCAGGAGCCCAAGGAGAGACATTCTACCAAGCCCAGGTTCAGTATGCGAGCATTATGGTTAATTTTTTAAGATTCCTTGGTGTAAATACTGAGCACATACCACCAGTAAAAATGAGCCTTACTTAATGAGAATCTGCCAGTGTCTTTAGATTTCAGGGTTTCTATTTTCATTAGTGTTTGAGAGGTTCTGGTCTTTAAATTTCATAGGACAACACAGAGAGTATCAATTTAAGGCACAGAGCCAGAAATACAGATAGGATAGGTGTATCTTCTGTTGTGCTAAATCTATATTATTAACTAAGAGCAAAAGTAAATGATTTTGTTTAAAACTACTGGCCTAAGCTGGGTGTGATGTCATATGGCTGTAATTCCAGCACTTGGGAGGCTGAGACAGGAGGATCACAGGTTTGAGGCCAGCCTCAGTAACTTAGGGAGATCCTGTTTCAAAATAAAAAGGGTTGGGGTGTAGCTTGGAGGTAGAATGCCCCTGGGTTCAATCCCCAGAACCCCCAAAAAAGAAAGAAAAAAAACAGAAAAGAAGGAAGGAAGGAAGGGAGGGAGGGAGGGAGGGAGGGAGGGAGGAAGGAAGGAAGGAAGGAAGGAAGGAAGGAAAGGAAGGAAGGAAGGAAGGAAAGGAAAGGAAGGGAGGGACGGAGGGAGGGACGGAGGGACAATCAGCTTTGAAACTGAAGAGCCAGCTGCAATCCAGGTCCTTGCGGTGCAACATGACTTGCATGTTGTCTGTGGCTTCTGTGAGCAGCTCTGCCTGTACCGCTGGCGAGTGTTGCAGGAGGCTTGGTCCACAAAGAAGAAGAGACAGAGGCCGGAGTAGGATAAAGGTCTCTTTATTCACCGGGGAGGCCCAGCAAGCAAAGCTCCAAGTCTGAGCCCCGAGCCCAGGACATAGAAGTTCTTTTATACATTTGCTAACTTAATTTTAGAATGGAGGGGTGAGTGTGCGATTTGTCTAGCGTAAGCAGGATGCAGACGCAGAACAGCAGTTAGTCTGCAGTTTCTCTTTTCTCTAGCAGTTTCCTGCCTGATCTTGCTGGACTTAGCAGCCCAGAGAGGCCCTGCTTGGTTCACCTCACAGGGGGCCTGTGAAGAAAGCTTTATTCTTCTATCTTGTCCCTGGGCTTTTAGCCAAGAGTCATCTTCAAGGACCTAGCCGGGCTCCTGCCTCACGAGTACTCAGTGAGACAGAATGGCTTGTGCCTTTACCACTTACCTGCACACTCGAGAGAATTTCATACTCTTCTGTGAATTCTGGTTGCTCAAGTATTTGCCTGTTACAAATGGAATGAATCGCTTGTTTTAGTTTCTAGTGAGTTTACTTATACCCATTTACCCTGTGAACATTTAGGAGTTCTGATTTTCTTCGTCTCTGAATCTTTTTTCCAGGGCCAGCGTCTTTTTGAAAAATTGCTCCAACTAACTTCACAAAATATCGAAATCAAGCTAGTGAGTGATGTAACAGCGGACTCCAAGGTATTAGAAGCCTTGAAGTTAAAGGGTAAGGCCCGGGCTGAGATACTCCATTACCACTGCGTGTTCTGTTAAGATGCATTTCACATGACACAGTTCCTAACTTCTTTATCATCAGTACATTTCCCTTAATACACTTTTTACTTCTCCTTTGAAAAATAGCCTGATTAAAGCTTTTAAATGAAGGAACTAATTAATCAGTACTACTGGGATTTTTAAATAGCACTTTGTATATTAGTTTATGAAAACAATCTACTGGCCATTAAGGGATAATTAATTAGCAAAAGTTATCTTTCTTCTCTGAACACTTCAGTGATGCAATTAGAAAAAAGAGCCACTTCCAATTTGAACAAGCGAGAGATTTCTGTTTTTCTCTTTTCCATCGCGTGAACATCCTCTTCATGCTGATATTCTCATTATTGTTGTTGTTGTTGTTATTGTTTTTTGTACTGGGGATAGAACTCAGGGGCATTCTATCTCCGAGCTACACGCCCAGTCCTATTTTATTTTTATTTTGAAACAGGGTCTCACTAAGTTGCTAAGCATCTCGCTATGTTGCTGAGGCTGACCTCAAACCTGCGATCCTCCTGTCCCAGCCTCCCAAGTACTGGGATTACAGGTGTGCGCCACCATGCCCAGCTTGATGCTGCATATTCTTTAAAATAAGTGTTGGGTCTAGTAGCCTCTGGGACACGGCTTGACTCCTGGCTTCAGGAGAATTCCACAGGGCAGCGCAACTCACCTGGCTCTTGTCCCACCCTCTCATGAGAACCTAGAAGGATTTAGACTTGACTTTCTTGTGCTGTAATCTTCTCCAACTGGACTCTCACTCCAAATGGGTTTTCAATTTTTGTAGAAATGTTTACTGAGAATTTACTGTCTGAACTGTAAGCCTCTAAAAAAAAAGAAAAGAATTGTCACATAGGGACCAGTGAAAGTGGCCACGCTACGAGGTGTGTCAGGAAAGGACAGGACAATAGCCTGAGTCTTGGTGTTCAACCGATGGCATCTGACCTCAGGTGTCTGTTGAGTGAGCATCCTGCGTGTGTCAGCTTGTCAGTTTCCCAAGTCACTGAGTGAGAACACCTTCTAAGAAGTGGACAGATAGAAGCAAGTGCAAGAGCCAAGCGGCCCCTCCTCCTGCACAGGAAGCGTTGGAAGTGACAAAGCACATCGAACGACACAAACGTGTACAAGACACCAGCTCGGCCGCACACACGCACCTGTGTCGGTCCACTTTGCATTACGGAAACAAAACACCTGACCTAGGTCATTAACTTAAAAAGCGAGAAGGTTTCTTTTGGCTCATTGTTTCAGAGGTTTCAGTCCACAGTCACTTGCCCCTTATACATGTCTTTTTGGTGCCAAATTTCTGTTAGATATTTACCGAAAAGTAGTAGAATTTCTGACATCACACAGGATATACATATATATATTATGCTTAACTTCATTAACTGCAGTGGATAATGCCAATCACTTTCCCAAATAGTTGAGCCAATTTCCACCACCACAGCAATATGTGAGCTTCTTCTTGCTCCATATCCTCACAAGATTTGATGCTCTTGTCTTTTTTTTTTTTACCATCCAGGTGGATATGTATCTTGTTGTGATTTTAATGTTCATTTCCCTAATGGCTAATGATGTTGAAAAGCATCTCATGTGCTTATTAACTATTTCTGTAACCTCTTTGATTTTTTAAATTATTTTTTATGCCGGGCGTGGTGGCGCAGGCTCATATTCCCAGTACTTTGGGAGGTGGAGACCGGAGGATCCGGGTTCGCGGCCAGCCTCAGCTCGCTCTCTCTCTCTCTCTCTCTCTCTCTCTCTACCTAATGAGGCCCTCCACAACTTCGTGAGACCCGGTTTCAAAATAAAGTGTAAAAAATAGGGCCGGGGCGTAGTGCGGAGGTAGAACGCCCCTGCGTCCAATCCCCGGTACCGCAAAAAAAATTTTTTTTATTTATTATTCTTATTTATTTATTATTTATTATTTTTGTTTTTGTTTGTGTCTACTGGCCCATTCACATTGACTGTTAGGCTGAATTGAATCATGTGTGTGTGTGTATGTGTGTGTGTGTGTGTATGTGTGTGTGTGTGTGTATGTGTGTGTGTGTATGTGTGTGTGTGTGTGTGTGTGTTTTTTAATTCTTTTCACATACCTTCTCCCACTTGCAGCTTATCTTTTCACTCTTCTTATGGAGTCTTTTGATAAGCAGAAATTCTTAATTTTAATGAAACTTAATTTATCACTTCTCTATTATGGGTGCTTGTTGCAACCCATGTTGAAGATATTTGTCATTACGAGCTCCTGATAAGAATCTCATTTGCTCTGTCCTAGATGTGATACTATTTTACCCTTCAGATTTAGGTCTATTTAAGCCACTTCTGACATAAATCTTAAGTTCTATTTATACATACAAATTTTTATTTATATGTATTTTATTTATTTACATAGGAAGCCATAGATGACTACATATTTCGGTCTGTTTCTGGACTATCACATTCCGTTGGTCTCCTTGTCTTTCTGAGCACAAACACCACATTGCTTATTACTGTGGCATTGGGATATATGTTATGTGTGATGTGACATTTTCAACTTTATTTTTAACTTTTAAAACAGCCTTAGTGCTAGGCATGGTGGAGCATGCTTGTAATCTCAGTACTTGGGAGACTGAGACAGGAGGATCGCAGGTTCGAGGCCAGCCTCAGCAACTTAGTGAGGCTCTCATCAAATTAGTGAGACCCTGTTTCAAAATAAAAAATAAAATAGGTGCGCATGTATGTCACTGGCAACATGATTTACATTATGATGTGAGACTATAATGCACCAATAAAAGCACATAAAAAAGAATTTATGTCACGTGAACAACAACAACAAAAAAAACATAGGGCTGGAGGTGTAGCTCAAAGGTCTCTGGGTTCAATCTCCAGTACTGCAAAAAAAAAAAAAAAACAAGCCTTAGTTATTTTGCACCCTTCAGATTTAAGGATAAATTTAAGTATTTATTCTAAGCTAGCAGATAAAGATAGACAGAGATGGGACGATAAATGATATAAAGAAAGATGATAGGTAGGTAGAGATATGATAGGTAGGTAGGTAGGTAGTTGGTTTGGGCTGCTATCACAAAATACCTGAGACTGAGTAGTTCATGAAGAACAGAAATGTATTTTCTCACAGTTCTGGTCTGAAAATCCAAGATCACAGAGCGACCTTGGTGTCTGCTAGGAGCCTGGTTCCTGTCTCCAGGACGGAGCCTTGTTGCTGCGTCCTCTGGAGGGGATGAGTGCTGGGTCTTTACATGGTGGAAGAGACAGAGGGACAGAAAAGGGTCTAAGCTAGTTCCTTCCAACTCCAACAAGGTACCAGTCCGTTCATGAGCTACTCTCTTCCCAAAGGCCCCCCCTCTTCATACCAACACAGTGGGATTAAGTTTCAACACATGAAGTTTGGGGAAATTCAAACCATAATGGATGGATGGATGGATAGATAGATAGATAGATAGATAGATGATAGATAGATAGATAGATGATAGATAGATAGATAGATAGATAGAGATGGATGATAGATAGCCGGGCATGGTGGCCCACGCCTTTAATCCCAATACTTGGGAGGCTGAGACACAAGTATCGCAGGTTCAAGACCACCCTCAGCAATTAGTGAGACCCTATTTCAAAATAAAAAATAAAAGAGGAGGGGAGTGTAGCTGGTAGATAGGATTTTCCTGGGTTCAATACCCAGTACAAAAAAAAAAAATAGACACATAGACCATCAAATCTCCCTGTGAGATTCTAAAAATAAAATTCTAGGTTTCTCTCTCTCTCTCTCTCTCTATCCATATTGTATCATTTCTTTTTCTTTTTTTAATATTTTTTAAGAGCTGGGTCTCACTATGTTGTGCAGGCTGGTCTTGAACTCCTGAGCTCAAGCGATCCTCCTGGGCTGCAGGCATGTGCCACTGAGCACAGCTGAGTGTCTCCTTTCTGTTACCTTTTGTGAGGACAGTACATGTGCCCTCAGAATGACTGCCTGTGACTGTGACAGGGCTCCGCCCTCTGCATCCCCTGTGCCTTTCAAGTCATCCATTTGCTAGGTGACTGGCTCAGACTCTGCCTGGAACTTTCCCTCGTTAGCACTGTATACCAGGCAAGTCAGCCAAGAAGAAGGGACCTTTCCTGTGTTGCTGGAAAACCAGCAGCCACCAGATCCCAGTGAGAACTGCTTGGTTATCTTCAACAGTAGATATTTAATTGATGTTTACTTGAGACCAAATTTTATTCACGTAAGTCAGAATTTTAATAGTTGAGATCAGACTAAAGCCTTCTCACTCACGGTAACAACGTTTTTTTTTTTTTTTTTTTTTTTTTTGCGGTACTGGGGATTGAACTCAGGGGCATTCTACCTCTGGGCTACACCCCCAGCCCTATTTTTTATTTTGAAACAGGGTCTCACTAAGTTGTGGAGGGCCTCACTAAGTAGCTTGGGCTGGCTACGAACCTGGATCCTCCGTTCTCAGCCTCCCAAGTACTGGGATTACAAGCGTGCGCCACCACGCCTGGCTACAACATTGTATTTTTAAGTTACTGCGTTCTAGCTTTCTACGTTACTTTTTTAAGGAAAGGGAAATACTGTGTTCTGTTGTCCACTTCCAAATGTGGTCCTTGCAGTTGCTTATCTGGATTCCAGAGAGTCCTCCTCTCACCAGTGAGAACTGTTTTTAAAAATATTCACATCCACTGATCAGGCTTAACAAAACCCAAAAGTTTGAAAACACAGTCCCAAGCTTCAACATAGAGCTGCGCAAATGTTTTAATTCACGCAAGCTGCCCTGGTTTCCAACTTGAACATTTTACAGTGATTTTTTTTTAACTGCTTACTCGAAATCAGTGGAGTATAATTTGAGGGGTTTTGTTTTGTTTGGAACCAGGGACTGATCCCAGCGGCATTCTATCTCTGAGCTATACCCACACCCTTTTTTATTTTTTATTTTGAAATAAGGTTTCACTAAGTTGCTGAGGCTAGCCTCAAACCTGCGATCCTCCTGTCTTAGCCTCCCAAGTATTGGGATTACCGGCATGCCGCATCACGCCAGACTTAATGTGAGATTTTATGCTTATTTAAACATTTTATTGGTGCATTGTAATTACACAGCATAGTGAGATTCAAAGTGATACATGCACACATCACTCGGTGTGTTTCCCTTCACTCTGCTTCCTCCTGTCCCTCCCTGCACATGTTAGATTGGTAGTGATGCCTTCATATGTGGACATAATGTTATTTGATCTGTTTCCTTCCTCAGTCCTCCTCTTTCTCCTTCCCTTCTTCCCCACTCTACCCCCTTCCACTAGTCAACTCGTCTCTCCTGTTTTATCTGAAGTCCCTTTGCTCTCTCTAGTTTTGTCATGTTACAGAGCTTTCTGAGACAGGCTGATCTCATGTAACTTACTGTTCTCAACTTCCACCCATTTCCCTGCAAATGGTATAATTCTGTTCTTTTTTATGGCTGAGTACAACTTTTGAGGGTTTTTTGTACTTGGGTCTTACGGCTTTATAATTAACCCAAAGCCTAACTCTAACGTTGGTAGACTTGTATGCATCTGTTATGAAGCACGGGGAAGGAGATCTTTAGCAATGTCCTTAGAGTGAACTGTAGATTATTCTAGCTTGCATTTCATTGCCAACTTCGGAACGGTCGCCATGGCTAAGGACCCTGAACGTTTCAGAGGGTTTTCTGTTGTCCTGATGAGGGACTGTCCCGATGCTACCCGGAGGATAGAATCGTCGGACAGGAGGCTGATGCGGCTGCCAGCTGTTGTGGCCCCTGCCACAGTGTCCTCGCTGCAGCGGGGCTTGTTTCTGCTGGGCTTAGGCCTGATCGCGGGAAGGCTGGCCCTCAGAATTCATCACAAGGAGTGCTGACTTCCTCTGCTCTCTGCAGCACACCGAAATATTTAGCCGAAAAGCAGGAGACCTCAGCCTGTGCCGGTTTGGACACGTTATGCTTTAATGACGTTTAGCAGAGTAATTAGCATAACAGAAGCAGGTACTTTCATGTTATACAGATTTGTGCTAAGCCGGGCGTGGTGGCGCACGCTTGTAATCCCAGTACTTGGGAGGCTGAGACTGGAGGATCCTGGTTCACGGCCAGCCTCAGCTACTTAGTGAGGCTCTCTGCAACTTAGTGAGACCCTGTTTCAAAATAAAGAATAAAAAATAGGGCTGGGGTGTAGCTCGGAGATGAATGCCCCTGGGTTCCATCTTCAGTACCGCAAAAAGATAAATAGATAGATAGATAGATTTGTGCTCTAATTAATTCCAGACCAGTCATTACCATCTGATTCAACGTCAGGCAAGCTACTTTCTCTGAGTCCGTCCTTTCTAGTAAAATGGCGATTGCAACCTGCCTAGGTGCTATAGGAATTACATAATGTATAAAATGTATGTGGTGCAAGCTGGGCATGGTGGCACACACCTCTAATCCCAGTATTTGGGATGCAAAGACAGGAGGATCCTGGGTTTGAGGCCAGCCTCAGTAACTTAGCGAAACTCTCAGCTACCCAGCAAGACCCTGTTTCCAAATAAATAAAATAAGTGTTGGGGGGTATAGCTTAGAGGTAGAATGCTCCTGGGTTAAACCTACAAAAAAAATAAAAAATAAAAATCTGGCACAGGTACCTGTCTCATCATAAACTGTTAAAAAGTGTCATCCACTACAACCACTGCCGTAATTTGCCCAGACGTGTGCAGGCTCAAATGTGTGATTGTCAGCGCCTCTCAGTCCAGACCAGACTCATTTCTGCCCCCACAGCACGCTCCTAGCTGCTCCTGTGACTTCCTAGAGAAAGGCAGGCCCTGGTTGTAACCATGTGTTTCAGATCATGTTTGGGAAGGCAGCTAGTGTGTCTGCCTCCGTGGCTGTGCAGGAACTCCTGCCGACTCCAGTTTGTGGCAGGAATTATCTGGCTGGCCACACCAGTGCCACTCCATCTGTGCGTCACTCTGTCCCAAGAGCCCCCGCGTCAGGTTTGCAGTTGGATTGTGTAGATCTCTGGGAGGGCGCGTCTGCGGCGTGCAGCCGAGTCTCACCACTCATCCGTTTGCTGGGAAGCATCTTGTGCTAGCAGCTCTATTTTTAGCCCTAAGGCATAAGCGCCTTGGAGGCTTGGCATTTTCAAGGAAACCATATGCATCATCCAAGGAGAATCCAGGCTGTCCAAGCTGGTGGTGGCTTTGCGCATTTGCATTCTGGAGCAGGTATAATGTATAAATATAAGGTATAAATGTAGATAAAGGAATAAACAATAACCTTCCTGAAAGCCTGCGCCATTCCCGGGGAGCTCCCACCCTTGTTTTTGGCAGCTGGTTTACTGTGTTTGGAGCCTCTTAAGCTTTGCGGGGCCTTTGCACATCTAGGTTCGGAAGGGGCTGGAGATGGGCTTTCCTCTGTGGTCTGCAGATCACTGGCTTTGAGCAGTTCTTGCCTTGCTTGGGGTGACCACACTGAGATATTCATCACCTACATTAGCGACAAAGGAACATCCCTGGGAACTAAACTGTCCCCAGGGAGTTGCACACCCACAAGTCCCCGATGCCTCTGACAAGGTAGTGTGAGTAGACTCAGAGCAGAAGCCCCGCTGATGTGCTCTGAGAACTGCACAGGGTAGAGACCACAGAGAGAGGGCAGGAGAGGGCAGAGGCAGGAGCCGGGGCGACCCATGATGCATTGCGGGGCTCTTCTTCCTTTCCCTAGTTGACTTGAGTGTGTTTATGTGTCGAGGAGACAGGCCAATCTAAAAGGCCGAGTGTTGATGTAAAGGTTGGAGAAGAAAACATCCGAGGTGATCCCTGAGAAAGTGGGACCCAATGCTTCTTTGCAAATCAAATCCCATGACAGTCATGTGACATTTAGGGTTCAGAGTGTTTCTGTGACAGTGGTCTCTGATTTTGAGGTGGACTAAGTAAGAATTTCCCTGTATTTAAAGTTTGGATGGTTCTCAGATATCCTCTAATCAGTAAATGATGAGGCAAGCATGTTGAAAGTAAAAAAATGCTGTATAACTGCTGCCAGAGTTGGTTTTTGAATGTCCCCCAGATCCCTCTGTTAAGGTTTTCGTCCACAGGGTGGCGCTGTTGGGAGGTGGTAGAACCTTTAGGAGGTGGAGTCTAGCGAGAGGACTTCAGGTCATAGGGGGCGTGGCCTTGAGTGGATTGTGGGTCTCCAGGTCCCCTCTTTATTCTTTTTTGCTTCCTGGTGATAAGGTGAGTGTTTTTCCTCCACCACACACTCCAACGATGATGTGCTCCCTCACCCCAGGCCCAATCAATCACCAGCTGCAGCCTCCAACATTGTGAGTCAAAATAGACCATTTTTCTTTATAAGTTGGTTGTCTTGGGTAGTTGTTATGGTAATGGAAAGCTGACTAATATAAATGCTAATTTCCATAGACATTTACATAGTACCTTTCTCCTAACAGAAAATAATATTTGAAAATGGCATTGGAAGGTTTTATATAATTCAAACAACTTTGGTTCATGTTTCTGTTCCTGTAATAAGCCCCTGTGGAGATCAAAGACAGGAACATTATTTTGAATGTGTTTTGCTGCAGGGTCATTTGCCCTGCTGGAGGAAGGGGTCGGGAGCCGTGTGGCTCTTAGAATAGCCTGCATGGTTTGCTGAGGTGTTCCAAGTTCTCCATCCACACAGCTAACTTACCAAGACAGGCAGAGGCACTGAGTGATTGCCTTCTCAACAAAACTTAAGAGTACTGATGTTTGACTACCTCTCTTGTAGCTTTTTCTTTTTTTTCCTACCTCCACACCTATTTATTTTTTGTTTGGAAACACGTCTCACTAAGTTGCAGAGGGCCTCACTAAGTTGCCGAGGCTGGCTTTGAACCTAGGTCCTCCTGTCTCAGCCTCCCAAGTACTGGATTACAAGCATGCGCCACCACACCTGTCTCTTGTAGCTTTTTCTGACTATTTCTTAGCTTCCATTGAAAGAGGGTTTGAAGCTGTCTTAAAATGTTTTGAGTTGCTACAGCAGAATACTGAGACTGTGTAATTTTTTGTGTGTGCGTGTGGTACTGGGATTGAACCCAGGAGCATTCTACCTCTGAGCTACACCCCCAGTCTTTTTTTTTTTAATTTTTAAACAGGGTCTCACTAAGTTGCTCAGGCTGACCTCAAACCTGCTATCCTCTTGTCTCAGCCTCCCAAGTTCTAGAGACTGGGTAATTTTTAAAGAACAGAAATTTGTTTCCCAGTTTGGTAGGGTGGGAAGTCCAAGATCAGGGTGCTTGCATCTGACGAAGTCTTTCTGCTGTATCATCCCATTGCATAAGCTGTAAGAGCATCCTTCCCTCCAGCCCCTTGATAAGGGACTTAATCCCATTAACAGGGGCAGGTGTCATGGCCTAATCACCTCTTAAAGATCCCATCTGTTAATGCCATCACATTGGCCACCAAATTTCAACACCTGGATTTTGGCCAGGATACATTCAGACCATACCTGAGGGAGTACGGAGATACACAATATTGTAGAATTATTAAGGAACTGATAGATTATAGTTCCTTTTGAGGAAAGGGCACATGCAAAGTAATTGGATAGCAAAATGTAAAATAACTAATAAATATAAAATAACTACATAATAACTATATGGAACCAAAAGCAACAATTGTTCAGCATGTACTTTAATAATAGCTATAAAAAGCCAGGCATGGTGGCACATGCTTGTAATCCCAGTACTTGGGAGGCTGAAACTGGAGGATCCGGGTTCGCGGCCAGCCTCAGCTACTTAGTGAGGCCCTCCACAACTTAGTGAGACCCTGTTTCAAAATAAAGAATAAAAAAAAAATAGGGCTGGGGGTGTAGCTCGGAGGTAGAATGCCTCTGCATTCAATCCCCAGTACCACACATGCAAAAAAAAAAAAAAAAAGTAATAGCTGTAACAACTTGAGAAAAAGCAGCAAGACCAGAGATGCTGGGAGTCGTGGTGGGGCTGCACCAGTGGATGGTGCAGAGAAGACAGGACTCACTGGGGTGGGATCCTACTGCACCCAAAACCCGGATGCTCCAGGCTAGTTATCCTCAGATTGCCTCAGCAGCTGCTACAAGTTAGGTCCACAAAGATTATGTAGAAAAACATGTACGGTAGCACCATTTCTTAAAATTAGAAAAATGAAACGATGGAACAAGTACATGATAGAACCAATAAACACCTGACATGCACAACTTAGAGGAGGAAGAAGTTAATTCGCTCACAGTTCAGTTCTGGAAGTTTCAGTCCCTGTTCTGTCAGCTTCCGAGCAGGAGCCAGGGCTGCAGGTCTTCAGGGCATCATGGCGGGGAGCAGAGAGAGAGAGAGGGTGAGAGCTTGTGTCAACTCAGGGCGGCAGGGGAGAGAGGTGAAGGAATCCCCTGCAGCTTACCCTGGGAAAACACTCTCCCTGGCCATACACCCAGGGACCGCTCCCTGGCAACCAAGCCCCGCCTCCAACGTGTCTGCTTTGTCTACCACGTGAGGTCTGGGGACATTTTAGATCCAAACCATGACCACAGTCACCCTCCAAACATCACAGAATAGCCAGGGATGTAGGGAAACGGCCGGATATATCGCTCAGCGAAAAGCAGTCGCCTATGGAACAGGAGCCGCTGTATTATCTCATCTGCAGTCAGGGATCACCTGATTTACATACATGAAAAGGTTGGCTCTGGAGCAGTAAGAGGGGTTTCCTTTGAGTGATGAGATTTCAGCTGACTTTGTTGTTTTCTCTGTAGCGTAGTGTCTTTTCCATGCAAGTAGAGGTGTAAACCAAACACTCATATTCTGGAGTGGAATATGTCCTGGGTGCCCCGTGTGAGTTATTTAACCCCTCAACACTTCAGTCCCCTGAGTTCTGCAATGGACTAATAATAGTAGCTATTACCTAAGGCTGTAATGAAGATTAAGGAGATGATCCATACAAAGTATTAACACAGTGCCTCGCACATGATAGGCATTTTAAAACATTTTTGAAAAAAATGTTAGCATATTTTATGAAGAGGAAACATGAGGAAGGAAAGAGGGAAGGAGGGAGGCATGAGGAGGGACGTGAGTTCACCCCATAATTCTGCCTTCATATCCTCGCTGGCTGCAGGATCTCTGTGATGAGGGGCCATCGCGCTGAGCGCACAAGGGCCAGAAAAGACTTCCTTGCTCAGGAATCCTGCACCTGGGGCATGTGGCCTGAGGAACGGCTTCCCGTCCCTACCCCTATGCTCCTGGGGGAATTCCTTCATTTATATCCTAAAGGGCTTCTTAGCTGAAGGTGCTGGCATATAAATATTGGATGAGAATGAGTTAAAACTACCAATGGAGACTAAATCTTTCATGTGCTTCCGAGGAAGCGGGGTGCAGACACAGGATCTCTCTCATCCCCACGGACTTCAGAAGGGTCTCTGCTTCCTCACGAAGCCAAACGTCAGCGTCCCAGGAGCCTGCACCCCGAGCCCCACACACTGCCCGGAACAGGCGGCCCTTGACCCCAGGCTCCTCCATTCAACAGAGAGGCTGATGAATGAACCTAATTACTCACAAAGCAAAGCTGACGAGAAAGCAAATGCCACCCTGTGAAAATGAGGCCATGCCGCTGTGTCCCCACGCGGCTCTCCCATCATGACGCCCGGGAGGACTGTTGGTGCCTTGTTGGTGGGGAACATTATTGAAAGCCGCAGCAGCACCCTTCCTCCGGTTTTATTGTGCCTTGTGTGCAAAGTAATATAAACTCATCTTTTAAATTGGCCTTCTCTAAACGGCTTCTTTTCTCATTTCCTAATCCACAAAAGTCAACATTCTAGTGGTTCAAGTTTGAAAAACAGGAGTGCCTTTTATGTCTTTGGGAAAATAACAGCGTAGTCATTTACTTGCATGATAGGTACTGACAGCATTTGTTCATAAACCAAATGGAGTTGTGCATGATTTGGGGTTTTTTTCTTTCTCTCATCTTTATTTTTTATTTATTTATTTATTTATCTATCTATCTATCTATTTATTTATTTATCTATTTATTTATTTATTTATTTATTTATTTATTTATTTATAGTTGGGGGGTACTGGAGGCTGAACCCAGAGAGGCATTCTACCTCTGAGCTACACACACAGTCCAATTTTATTTTTTTATTTTTGAAATAGGGCCTCACTGAGTTGCTGAGGATCTCGCTAAGTTGTTGAGGTTAACCTTGAGCCTGCAATCCTCCTCTCTCAGCCTCCCAAGGACTGGGGTTACAGACGTGCATCACCGTTTCTGGCTTATTTTTATTACATATCTTTAAACTGGCACATCATAATCGCACATATTTATGGGGTATGATATGTGAATATGATATTTCAATATTGTATTCAATGAGGGTAATTAGCTTACGGTCGTCTCGGATGTATGTTTCTTTGTGTTGGGAACATCCAACTCTTCTCTATTAGCTGTTTTGAAATAGTCCATGAGCTGCTGTCCACCGCAGTTGTCTACTGTGCTCTATAGAACATTAGAAGTTATTCCTCCTTTATAATTACATCCTCATTAACCATCCTCTCTCCACCCCTCCCTCCCCCACACCGCTACATAATAACCTTAGCAGATAGATCACAATAGTTCAGACTAAAAAGCAAAACCCCTGTTGAATCTTTAGCAGAATCATGTTGGGATGTGCTTAATCACTGTTGGCCTGTGGTGCCTCCAGCAGATACAAAAGCCCAGAGCTGTGATATGTGCACCCCAACTTTGGATTTTATGGGTATCAGAAAATCTTCCATCTGTAGAAGAGTTCCCCAAACTTCATGCCCCTCTTTTATTGTCCCTTCTACAGTACCCTGAACTAAAAGGCACTGTGTTGGTTAAATTGAGTCAAATTCCTTGCTATGTACCTAGCATTAGCAGCGTTCAATAAATATTTACTGACTTGAATTTCCAGACAAGAGTGATTTTAGCTCTCCTGTGCTGAGAGAGGAGTCTTGTGGCAATAACATCTCTTCTTGAATTATTCATTTCCTCGCCCTCTATCTAGTCCAGAGATGAACTCTTCCGCAGACAGCCCACGTCTCCAGAGCTGCATTCCAAACCCACTCCAGTTTATGAGTCCATTAGGAGAGTGTCAGGTCTATTTGAGGGTTCCAGGAAGGGGTTGTGCACGTTTCTTCTTATCTGACTTGTTTGATCCAACTCTCTTTAAACTGCCTTTTCCTGCCCAAGCCCACCCCTTCCTCAGCTCGGTCCTCACACCCTGGAAGTCAACAGCAGGCCCTGGAGAATATGTCTAATGTGCGTCAGCCCAGCGTTCGCGGCACCGCAAGCTGTCTCTCTGGCAACCTCCCATGCCTCTCTTCCTTTTTTTTTCCTTTTTTTTTTTTGCCCCTGTTTCAGACTCTGTTTAGTTACTTAGATAAAATTGCCCTGGAAGCCTTTTTTACCACATTTATGTTGAGTCTTGCTGAGTCAAAGGAGTGGAGAATGAGCTCTTAAGGAGACAGAGTCAGAGACAGAGAGACAGAGAGACAGACAGAGTGCCTGAAACTACCAAGAGGTGGTGGGATTTGCATTCACCTGTCCACCTGCTATAAAATCTCCAGATTAGTGGCAATTTTGATGACCAGTAGTTCTTTTACTTACCATGACATCTACAAAATGCCAATAAGAAACATCTTCAGTGACGTTAGTAACGGGTCAGGAGAGAGAGCTGCAGCTGGCGATGCCGCTCACACGCTCCACCCGGGTTCTCATGTGGCCCTCAGGATTCCCTGAGATGGAGATAGTCTTGTTGCTTTGGGTATTTATTATCTTATTTATAAATATTCACTATTATTTTTTTTACAGATGAGGAACCCGAGACACGAAAAAGGGAAATCACATGCCATGCCAAAGGTCCAGTGGTTAGAGGATAAGAAAAGATTCGGTGTGCCCATTTTTGGCAGAGTGACCCAGGCATGTGATTTTACTTGATATTATTAGGTCTTGAAAATTATGTGTTTATAGCAGAGACTTTAGAAAATGACAAAAATATTCTCCCTCTTCTGCCTAGCAATCTTCAAGTTACAATGAAGTTTCTCTAAGGCATCTGTTTATGGCGCTGCAGTGGGTGATCTGCGTGGGGGTTCTGTTGGTTGTGATGGTGGTAGGTGGTTGGTGGTCATTTTTTTTCTTGAGGGGGGGTGTTTTTGGGTTTTTGGCCCAAGAGGTTAAACCCAGAGGCATTCTGCCTCTGAGCTACACCGCTAGCCCTTTTTATTTTTTATTTTGAAACAGTGTCTCTCTAGGTTGCTTAGAATCTCACTAAATTGCTTAGGCTGGCCTCAAACCTGTGATCTTCTTGTCTCAGCCTCCCAAGTACTGGGATTTTTTATTCTTTATTTTTAAAGAGTCTCACTAAGTTGCAGAGAGCCTCACAAGTAGCTGAGGTTGGCCATGAACCTGTGATCCTCCTGTCTCAGCCTCCCAAGTACTGGGATTACAAGCATGCACCACCATGCCTGGCTTAAAACTCTTTTATAATACAATATATCAAAGTTTGGGGAATGCAGCTAAAGTGCTTAGAGGAAAATTGTAGCTTTAAATGCATATGTTAGGAAAGAAGAAAAGCTGGGAATCAGTCACCTATGTGTCCATCTCAAGACGATTTCAACCCTGAGAAAGTGAAAAAGACCAATTCTAAACACAAGATCAAACTTAATGAAATAAAAACCAATGCATCATAGAGGAATTACATACAGGTGAAATTTTATTTTTTAAAAGATTAATAATTTCATAACCCACTGGGGAGACTGGTCACAAGAAAATGGGAGAAGGCAAAACATACGGCTATCAGGAATGAACAAAGGGGACACGATGCAGATATTTGATATTAGAGGTACTTAAGAGACAGTAAGGAAGTTATTACGAACAAGTCTGTGCAAAAAAACTCTGAAAATTTAGCTGAAATGGACAAATACCTTGGAAACCCCTTAGCAAATGGACACAAAACAGTGGAAAATGGAGTGTTCTCATGGACTGGTTGTGGGAGTTACAGGATGATGTCTGTGAACCCCTGGCATTGAGGCGGCATACTCAGCTCTTGATGAATGACCGTTATCATCGGAATCATTATAGATGGTAGGAAGAGGCTCAAGGAATCCCTGAGTAGCAGTGATCAATAGCATGGGCTCAAGGCCACTGGCATCTTTCTGTGAATTTCAAGTGAGAACAGTCATATCTGTGTACAGGCTAAAGCTGGCCCCTTCTCTAGATGAGATCTCACGGAGAGGGGACGCAGGGTTATCACTCAGTGGTGAGAAACAGTTGTACCAGACGCAGGGTAATTACCATGGTCCTTGTCCACTAAGAATGTCACAGTGGCATGAAAAAAAGACTCTGCTTCAAAATGAAAGAGGGCTGGGGGTGTATCTCAGAAGTAGAAGGCTCCTGGGTTCAATCCCCAGTACAAGGAAGAGAGGAAGAGATAAAGAGGGAAGGAGGGAGGGAGGGAGAGAGGAAGGGAGGGAGGAAGGGAGGAAGGGAGGGAGGAAGGGAGGAAGGAAGGAAGGAAGGAAGGAAGGAAGGAAGGAAGGAGCAAGCAAGCAGATGTGGGGGGACACTGGGGATTGAACCCAGGGTAGTTCTACCTCTGAGCTACACCCCTGAGCCCTGTTTTTTTTTTATTTTTTTTTATGTATTTATTTATTTTTTTTTGCAGTACCGGGGATTAAACTCAGGGCGTTCTACCTCCATGCTACGCCCCCGGCCCTATTTTTTTTTATGCTTTATTTTGAGACCAGGTCTCACGAAGTTGCGGAGGGCCTCACTAAGGAGAGAGAGAGAGAGAGAGAGAGAGAGAGAGAGACAGGGAGAGAGAGAGTGAGAGCCGAGGCTGGCCGCGAACCCGGATCCTCCGGTCTCCGCCTCCCAAAGTACTGGGATTACAAGCATGTGCCACCACGCCCGGCCTCTTTTTTTTTTATTTTGAAACAGGGTCTTGCTAAGTTGCTGAGGCTGGCCTTGAACCTACGATCCTGCTGTCTCAGCCTCCCAAGTACTGGGATTACAAGCGTGCACCACAGCACCCAGCTGTGATTCTTTTAACCAGCCAGATTTGAACTCACTTGGTGTGGGACAACTTAACCTCTCTGGGCTTTTGTTTCCTCATTTATAAAACAGAGAAAGTGTGTGAGTGTTGTGACTGTAAATAGGCAGATGAGAAGAAATCTCTTTCTTTTTCAAGACCCTCTCTAACTTTTTCAATGCATGTAGAGCCTAGAGATAAAGAAGAGGAGATAAGTAAGCCTTGAGGGGTGGAGGATCCCCTACGGGTGAACCGGTGAACCGTGGGCTCCTGAAAGCTGGGGGAGCCGGCGCTCAGCGCAGCCACAGCATACTCACGGCCCAGTGGCCCCGGGATCTGCCAGTCCACCTTGAGATTCCTTTCCCACGCAGCTTGGTTCCAGAGAGTGTGCCTACCACACTGAGCACAGCGGCCAACTTCAGCAAGTCGCCTTATTTGTCCTGCTCAGCACATCCAAATAAGCATGCTGTCAAGTCTAGAAAGTTACCTGGAAGCCTCCCACCAGTGAGATTTGAAAAAGCTCAAGTTGTCAGTTGGAAATGACAGTCGGTATAAGACAAGAGCAGTGTGTTCAGATGTTTCGCTAGTGCTGTTTAAGGTTGAGATATTTCAGTTGAATAAGAATACGAAGAATTTTTTTTTTTTTTTGCAGTACTGGGGATTGAACCCAGGGGCATTCTACCTCCAAGCTACACTCCCAGCCCTATTTTTTTATTCTTTATTTTGAAACAGGGTCTCACTAAGTTGCAGAGGGCCTCACTAAGTAGCTGAGGCTAGCTGTGAACCCAGATCCTCCGGTCTCAGCCTCCCAAGTACTGGGATTACAAGCGTGCACTACCACGCCTGGCTACGAAGACTTTTTAAGATCTTATAACCCCAAGGACTCTAAAGAGATGATTGAGAGAGTTTTTTCCACATGACACATTTAAGTAAACCTCAGGCTTCTCTGCCCTTTAGATCTACTGTGTTAGTCAGCCTTCTGTTACTATAACAGAATGCCTGAGATAAGAAACTTAAAAAATAGGAAAGGTTTATTGCATCTCAGGGGCTTGAACATTGGCCTCATGGATCTCAGGCCTGTGGTGAAGCAGCACATCACTGTAGGGAGTGCGTGGTGGAACAAAGCCCTTTAATTTCTGACCCATAACGTCAGAATAAAACCCAAGCCTCCGTCTGGAAGAGTTCAGCGGGGCTGAGTGTCTGCGAGCTCTCCTCTAAGTCCTAGCCCAGTCCAACGCAGTGCCTTCAAAGCCTCCCCTTTTCTCTAGTTCAGTGACACGCACTGCCGCTCAACTGTTAAATTATATCACTGCTGATTGTTTTCCTCTGAACCCACATCCATCTAGAATTTGCCTTGCTGAAATTATACCTTTTATAGCTGCCCCACTTCTCTTCCTAGACAGATTCTTGTGCTGCCTTTTATTAAGCTGAGAGAGAAATTAACACAGGCCATGGGGTGTTCCAGAAAGAAGGCATTGCCTCCAAAGGTGGCTCCATAACCTTACATAGCCAAGACACAGTTGTTACCTCGCTCATATCTCAGGGTTCGACTTTTTATTTATTACATTTTACTTATTATTTATTTATTTATTTATTTATTTGTAGTACTGGAGGTTGAACCCAGGGGCATTCTACCGCTGAGCCACACCACCAGCATGATTTTATTTTTTTATTTTAAAACAGTGTCTCACCGGGTGTGGTGGTGCACACTTGTAATCCCAGTACTTTGGGAGGCGGAGACCAGAGGATCCGGGTTCGCAGACAACCTCAGCTCTCTCTCTCTCTCTCTCTCCTTGTCTCTCTCTCTCTCTCTCTCTCTCTCTCTCTGTCTCTCTCTCTCTCTCTCTCCCCCTCCTTAGTGAGGCCCTCTGCAACTTTGTGAGACCCGGTTTCAAAATAAAGTATAAAAAAATAGGGGCGTAGCGCGGAGGTAGAACACCCCTGCTGTCAATCCCCAGTACCGCAAAAATAAAATAAAATAAAATAAAAAACCAGTGTCTCACGAAGTTACAGAAGTTGCTAAATTGCTGAGGCTGGCCTCAAAACTGCGATCCTCCTGTCTCAGCCTCCCAAATACTGGGATTACAAACGTGCACCACTATACACAACTGATTTTTTCAAATTTTAATACATTTATTGGTGCATTGTAATTATACATCATAGTGAGGTTCAAAGTGGTACAAACATACACGCACACAGCACTTGGTGTGTTTGCCTCCGCATCCCGCCCCATTCTCTTTCCTCCCTCCTGTACAAGTTAGTGAATTGGTAATGATCGCTTCACATGTGGACACAGCATTACTTGAACTGTTTCCTTCCTTAGTCCTCCCTTTGCCCGTCCCCACCTCCTCCCACCAATCCCCGTCCACTCTTCTACTGGTCTCTCTCCTTATTTATGTGAAGCCCCTTTCCTTTCCTACTTTCTCTCTAGGTTTCATATAGGAGAGAAAACACATGACTCTTGACTTTCTGAGACTGGCTAATCTCACTAAGCGTAATATTCTCTAGTTCCATCCATTTTCCTGCAAATGACATCATTTTGTTCTTCTTTATGGCTATGTTAAGTGTCATCGTGTGTATAGACCACATTTTCTTTATCCACTCACCTGTGGACGGACGCCTAGGTTGGCTCCATAATTTAGCTGTTGTGAATTGTGCTGCTGACTTTAATTCTTTTGGAAAGACACCAAGGAGTGGTATGGCTGGGTCAGATGGTGGATCCATTCCTAGTCTTTTTACAGAGGTTCTTCAAAAGGGTTTGATTCTTTTATATCCCTTTATTGGTACACTATAATTATGCATCATAGTGAGGTTCAAAGTGATACAAGCACACATGCACACAGCACTTGGTGTGTTTGCCTCCGCATCCCACCCGCTCCCTGTACATGGTAGAATTTAATGCCATATTTACCCAGCTCCTTTGTTATCTTTCCCTTTGATAATTGTGTGTGTGTGTGTGTGTGTGTGTGTGTGTATGTGTGGTACTGGGGATTGAACCCAGGGGCACTCTACCTCCAAGATACACCCCTAGCCCTTTTTATTTTTTGTTTTTTGAAACAGGGTCCCACTAAGTTGCCAAGAGTCTTGCTAAGTTGCTGAGACCGGTCTCAAACCTGTGATCCTCCTGTCTCAGCCTCCCAAGTACTGGGATGACAGGCGTGTGCCACCACATCCAGCATTCCTTTGATCGGTTTAAAGGAAAAAGATAAAGTTGAGAGAAATAAGCTGGAGAGAATCCCCTTGTGCGGCACCTAACTGATAGCACATAATTGCACATGTTTTCTGTTCCCTGGTTAATGGTGGAAAGAGAGTCATCTGCTCACTGCCTGTTTGTGTGAAAGAAGAGTAACAACAACTTTTCAGTATTCTGGGTCCTTTTTATTTTAAGTTGAGGTATAAAGCTGTCAGCTTGAAAGGTCAGTCAGTTAAGCCAGATTCTTTCTTGTGATTTTCAAACCCAGAGGATATTTTACAACCGGGATTACATTTTCAAAGGAAAGGATTGAAAATGGATGGATTTTGCAGCTGAGAAAGGAATGGCCCCTAGCATTCGTGTGGATCCCTTAGCCAGGCCTTCCTGCCCCCACCAGAGGTGCACCCATATCTTTAGAAGCAGGTGAGGTTTCCCCAGAGCGTTTTTGTGACAGGACAGCTTATGAAAATTCTGTTCAGAAACTCTGTTTTGCTGTAGAACAAAAGATTTCCCAGAGTGCAAACCTCCCTTTGAATCTCTTACTAGTATTTACATTTTATTGACTTCTAAGTTTAAGACTTACAGATTGTTTTTTGTTTTGGGTTTTTCCCCCCCAAAGCAAAAGTAATCCCTACTGAAAGTTGGGAAGAAATGACTCATATTCTTGACTACTTAGGCAAACTTTGATGTAAAAAAAAAACTTACATAAAACTCTAGGCCAAATGAGAAACTTATGAAAATAAAGAATTTGGTCACTGTTTCGGGATAGGTCTGGGAGCTGTTGTTTTAGATCAGCTCCTCCAAAGCATTTCTTTTGACCCACTGTGATAGGATTTCAGCGTCACCATCCTTCCCAAAGGTTTGCCTTTGGCGAGTAGATCGGGTGGCGAGGAGCGGGACTCCTGAAAACTCAAAGAATGCTAACAAGAACACAGAACGCTACGCAGAGAACGCCCAGTCACTGAGTACAAGCCGCACTGGAAGGCGCACTGAAAAGAAACCCCCCCCTTCCCCTACTCAGAGTTCTGGGATAACCTGATAAATAAGGAATTCCTGTCTCATTTGCAATGGATGACTACATCATGATGTTTTTGTCTGGAAGAAGAGTAACTGAAACTATTCGTCCTCAAAGGAAGGGATGATTTGGGAGTGTCAACATTCGGGAGTTTTGTTTAAGTCATGTTAGTAAGTCTTGTCTAACTGCCAGATTTTTCCTTTGTTATGAAATTCAGCTTGGAAGAGAACCATCTCTAAAGTTTAATTTAACCCTCACCACACCTCCACAGGCAAAGGACTGTTCCCAGATGACGTCCTACACAACGCCAGGTGCTTCACGAAAGGCTTAGTGCCTTTACGCTGGTCGTATGGAGACCACAACCAATTTCCCTATTATTCAGATAAATGGGGGTGGGAGGGCTGGATGTGGTGGCGCACACCTGTAATCCCAGTACTTGGAGGCTGAGACAGGAGGATCACAGGTTCCAGGCCAGCCTCAGCAACTTAGTGAGACCCTGTTTCAAAATAACAGATAAAAAGGGATGAGAGTGTATCTTAGAGGTAAAATGACCCTGGGTTCAATCCCTAGTACCTCCCTCCCCCAAAAAATCAAGCTTTGATAATCTTTTCCCTTTCAATTATCTATACCCCAATACAGAAAAAACATAATGATAATACATATTTTATTTTCTTGATTAATATTTTCTCCAGTAAGATATATACCCCCAAATTACATAGGTGTATCACCCCCTCATTTTAAAATACTATTTAAAAATTTCACCATTTCCTGAAAGAATATGAACTTTGGTTGTGAGCATAAGATGTTTTTATTTTACCTTCAGTTTTTCTTAGATATACAAATTTATTTCCTTTCAAACTTTTCTAGTTTTTGTTGTTACTATGAAATACATAGTATAAATGACATTAAAGCTTTGTCTGTTATCATCTTTTTTTTTTTTTTTTTGCGGTACTGGGGATTGAACCCAAGGGCATTCTACCTCCGAGCCATACCCCCAGTCCTATTTTTTAGTCTTTATTTTGAAACAGGGTCTCGCTAAGTTGCGGAGGGCCTCACTAAGTAGCTGAGGCTGGCCGCGAACCTGGATCCTCCAGTCTCAGCCTCCCAAGTACTGGGATCACAAGCGTGCGCCACCAAGCCCGGCTTTGTCATCATCTTTATTTGTACTTTTCTCTCTAGCAGCTGCTGGAGGTACTCTTCCAGTATTCCAATCATTTGTTATGATGGGGGGGTCTTTTATTTTTAATTTCTTGCCAGGGATTGGTGGAGTTTTAAGTTTAGACTCTTATGTCCTCAGTGCTTGGAAATTGTACTTTATTATTTGCGTTGTTAATCTCTTTCCTTCTGGTTTTGGGTCTCTCTAGAACTATCATGATTGTCCTTTGACTATCTTAGTCAAAACCTCTCCTTTCTTCCCTTTCTTGCTTACAGGTGTCATCTTACTCTTTCTCTCTACTTGTGGGGAGGTCTCCCTTTCTCCTTCGAGGCTTTGAAGGGGGCACAGCTCTCTCCTCCACACACCAGCTGAAACCGCCATCATGTCGCTCCCCTAAGTGACTGTAAGCAGCTGTGAGCAGCCTCAGTGGGAAGGGAACAGGCGCCATGTCCTCTGGCTCCCAACTTCCCAGACCTTACCATTTTCTAATATAACTCTGAGCCACTGTAGAGAGTATTTTTGCTGATCTATTTTGAGTATACTTTTTTATGTTTAAGCATAACTAAAGAAGTATTATGTAAGCAAAATTTATTTTTAAGCCTAAATTCATTATTCTTTTTTTTTTTTTAATGGTACTGTGGATTGAGCCCAGGGGCATTCTACTTCTGAGCTACTCCTCCAGACCTATGTTCTTTTTCAGTTTTGAAACAGGGTCTCGCTAATTTGCGGAGGGCCTCACTAAGTAGCTGAGGCTGGCCTCAAACCTGTGATCCTTCTGTCTCAGCCTCCCAAGTACTAGGATTACAGGTGTGCACCACCACGCCTGGCTTCATTATTCTTTGTAAGCCCAAGTCCGTGTTGTAAGCAAATCGCTTCATTTGAACTTCTGGATCCTCATTCTGCTTCTGGTGCTGCAGATCATGCAGCAGATCTCCTCCACTGAAGTTTTATTTTGGATTTTTAAAATTTCTAAGAACATGGCTGTGTTAGTCAGCTTTCCATCACTGTGACAAAACCCTTCAGTTACACAGCTTATAAGGAGAAAAGGTACATTATGGCTCATGATTTCAGAGGTTTCAGGCCCTGATTGGTTGCCATCATTGCTTTGGGTGCATGGCGGCATAGTACATCACAGTATAAGTACTTGGTGGAGAAGCTGCTCACATCTTGATGCCAGGAAGGAGAGAGAGAGAAGGAGGGAGGGAGAAGGAGGAGAAAGAGAAGGAAAGGGAGAGAGAGAGGGAGAGGGAGAGGGAGAGGGAGAGGGAGAGGGAGAGGGTCCCAATATCCCCCAGGGGCACACCCTAATAACCTAACTTCCTCCCACTGGTCCCTCCCACTGAAGGCCCCACCAGCTCCCCATGGTGCCCCGGGCTGGGAAGCCTTCATTCAACACGGGAGCCCGTGGGGGATACTTCAGATCCAAACTGTAGCAGTTGCCTTGTTCTTAGATTACTGCTGGGAAATATCTTTGCAAATGTCCCACAGAATGCCTGTCCCTTTCACTGGATCCAGCCTGGGGTGCATGTGTGCTGTTTCTGCTAGGCGAGCCCCCTCCAGGCTGTCCTCGGTGAGTGAGATGTGTTACGCATCTTCAAATCCCAGCCGGTCAGGCTGTGCGCTCTCCTGGCTCTGCGGCAGCTAGTGATGAAATAAACCCACAGACCTCCCCGGCACTGCCCGGGCTGAGCTCTAAGAGGCTGCCTGCTGTCAGCAAGCCCCGGAACCACGCGGATGTCTAAGAAGTGCTCACCCGCACGTCCCACCGCGGTGGCTGCGTAAGGAGCTGCGTGCAGCCTCACTAGGAAGGGAAAGCAAAGTGCGGGGCTCCTGCACATGTGCTCCGCCTGCCGACCTCCCAGACCTTATTGTTTTCTAATATAACTGATGAGCCACTGTAGAGAATATTTTTGCTGATCTATTTCAGGTTCAGAATATTTATTTATTCTTTCTTTCTTTCTTTCTTTCTTTCTTTCTTTCTTTCTTTCTTTCATTGGTACGAGGGACTAAATCCAGGGGCATTCTACCTCTGAGCTAGACCCCCAGCTCTGTTTTATTTTTCATTTTTGAAACAGGGTCTCACTAAGTTGCTGAGGGTCTCACTAAGTTGTTGAGACTGCCCTGGAACCTGTGATCTTCCTGACTCGCCTCCCAAGTCCTGGGATTATGGGTGCGCACCACCACACCTGGCTGAGTGTAGAATTTTTTATGTTTAAGCATAATTGGGGGAATATTATTTAAGCCAATTTTCTTTTTAAGCTGAAGTTCATTATTCTTTTAAGTGTAATTTTTATTTTTAAGCCTAATGGTTCCTGAAGTCAACCATTCCTGGTAGCTTCACTGTAGGACTACGAGGTCGTAATCGAAACACCATATTGCCAGGCATGGTGGCCCACACCTACAATCCCAGTACTTGGGAGGCCAAGACAGGAGGATTGCAGGCTCAAGGCTAGTCTCAGCAACTTAACAAGACTTTCAGCAACCTAGTGAGACCCTGTTTCAAAACAAAAAATAAAAAGAGCTGGAAGTGTAGCTTGGAAGTAGAATACCCCTGTGTTCAATCCCCAGGACCCCAAAGAAAATAAGAAGCACAATATTTCCCTAGAGGCATAATATCCTAATTATAAGAAAAGTATGTGGGAAGGAAGAGACAACTCCTAGAGATACCCTTGTGAGTCCAGACCTCCACACGAAAGCCAGTGTCAAAGGTGACTATAAAAACTCCACAATGCAGTTTTCAGGGTCTCTGAATAGGTGTCTGTGGCCAGGATGGAACTGCGAGGCCTTTCACTGACTCTCCTGCTCTCCGCCTTTGGTTGGGGCACCCTGACGCAGTAGAGATCAAAGCTCTCCTTTCTGATCTCTCACATCCTTGGTGCCCCCTTTCCATCTGAAAAGCAGGATCATAGAAGATCCTGATGATTTAGAAGATTCTCCCGCCACAATCTGAACGTTTGTGTCCATCCAGATCTTGTATGTTGAAGATATGTATATTGAAATCCCGAGATGGTCATGTTAGAAGGCGGGGCCGCAGGGAAGTGATACGGTTATAAGAGTGGATCCCTCATGAATAAGATTAGCACCCTCCTAAGAAGAGACCCAAGCCGGGTACGGTGGTGTACACCTGTAATCCTAGTACTGGGGAGGCTGAGACAGGAGGATCATAGATATGAGGCCAGCCTCAGCAACTTAGTGAGACCCTGTTTCAAAATGAAAAAATAAAATAGGACTGGGATATAGCTCAGAGGTAGAATGTCCCTGGGCTCAATTTCCAGTACCAAAAAGAAAAAAAAAAGAAGAGAAGGAGGAGACCCGAGAACAGCCCCCGTCTCTTCCCCTACGTGAGGACCCAGGGAGAAGGTACCATCTATGAATCAGAAAGTGGGTTCTCACCAGGCACCCAATCTGCCGGTGCCTGGATGCTGGGTTTCCCAGCCTCGAGAGCTGTGAGAAATACACGTCTGTTGTTTACAACCTGCCCAGGTTACTCAAAGGCGGAATATGGAGGGAAACACGCCGTGTGCTGTGTGCACGCACAAATACGTCACTTTGAATGTCACTATGATGTATAACTGCAGTTCACCAATAAAAATATATTAAAAAGAACTGTCAAAGAAAGGCCAAGAAGAGACCAAATCCAAATTAAATAGCAAAGGGGGGATCAAAGTAAAGGCAAGCGACAGGGAAAAGGGAGAAATTGTGTACAGAAAGCCAGTTTCTTATTGGGGACAGTTGTAATAAAATACTGACAAAGACTGGTCCTTTTATTGATTGTATTGATTGAAAAAAAAAAATTTTTGCGGTACTGGGGATTGACCCCAGGGGCATTCTACCTCCAAGCTACACCCCGGCCCTATTTTTTAATTCTTTATTTTGAAACAGGGTCTCACTAAGTTGCTGAGGGCCTCACTAAGTAGCTGAGGCTGGCCGTGAACCCGCGATCCTCCTGTCTCAGCCTCCCAAGTACTGGGATTACAAGCGTGCGCCACCATGCCCGACTTGAAAATTTTATTTTAAAATGATTCCAAGAGACAGGCGTGGTGGCACATGCTTGTAATCCCAGCACAGAAAAAAAAAATATTCCAAATGGAAAAGGAAAAAGAGAGCATGGGCCACTTATCTCACCGCCTAGGTGGTATTAGAGCAGGATTTTCATACGGTTCTAGGTAACTCGAGAAGCCACAGCCCTGTTACTGTGTACAGAAGCTCGTCCGCACATATAAAGAAAATCTGGTTTCTTTTAGCTCTTTTATGTTCATCTTTTAGAGAACAAAGAAGCATCTTGAGGGCCTTTGCTGGATTCCCCCAAACTCACTTGTGATAAAGGGAGGCGATGATTATGCTGCCGGGCGGGGACTGGTTGGCAGGACCCTGCAGCAGAGGTTGACGGGATCTCCTTGAACTCCTAGGAGCCGAGGTGACCTACATGAACATGACTGCCTACAACAAGGGCCGGCTACAGTCCTCCTTCTGGATCGTGGACAAACAACACGTTTATATTGGCAGCGCCGGTTTGGATTGGCGATCTCTGGGACAGGTAATCTTTCCACATTATCGGACTCAGAGGTCTGTTGGCATCAAGACTTGGACCTCTGTAAAACACTTGGCCACCCCTACAGTGGTTGAGGGAACTAAGATTACAAAATCTTGCATTTTGACCTTTTGCAATGCTGGGGATGGAACCCAGGGCTTCGTGCAGGCAGACCAAGCACTCTACCACTGAGTACAGCTTCCGTCCCCGCTGTTTATTATTTTTACGTGGGTAGTTTTAAGAGGCTCACTTTTGTTGAATGTGAAATGATAAGCCTTTCCTTGTCAAAATCATTGCACCAAGAAAAAAGCAATCCTTTTGATCCTTTTGTAATTCAGGTGCTAATCTCTCTTGGATTCTTTAGAACAGAACAATATCACACAATCCATGAGACACAGAAAAACATAGGAGTCTAGCGTAGGGCAGTATGTTTTAGGAGAGTAATCATTTGAATTATTGTTAATAAATCTTTTTGTATGTGTGTGGTACTAGGAATTGAACCCAAGGGCACTATACCACTGAGCTACACCCTGATCCTTTGTTTTTATTTTGAAACAGGGTCTTGCTAAATTGCCACATGCTGGCCTCAAACCTCAATCTTCCTGTTTCGGCCTCACAAAAACTGAGATTAAGGTGTGCACCACCTGCCCAGCTCCTTTAATAAGTCTTAAGATGAAGATGTTACCATCTTATGTTTTACCTATGATTAACTTCAAATATCTTGGAAGTACATTTTGGCAGTCTTGTAGTTTTCATATATTTAGTCTTGCCAGACACTATCCATAGAGGATTATGAAATAGCCATCTTTCCCTTGGTCAGCCCGTGGCAGGAAGTGTCCCATCTCTGTGTGCTTAGGAAGACTGGCCAATCAGCTTTGCACACTACAGAGCACTGCACCCCACATTTTAGCTGAGCTCTTAAGGGCACCGGATTCACCGAGTGAATTACACTGCACTCCACTCCATCTCTTATGGGAAAGAAACCATTGAGGAAATATGGTAAAGTAGGTCTCTGACTGAGATCTCCAGAGAAAGATGGCATTGCATCGGGTAAATCTGAGAAGGGTCACATCACGTTTGTACCATTGGCTTTGCATATTTCACCAATTTTCCTCCAAGTCATTACTGGTCTTTTCTCTTTCTTAAACTGCTGCCTCCTGCCCTTACTCTATTTTTCCTCCATGGTGATGCAGGTAAAAGAGCTCAGGGGTAAAAGAAATCAACAGAAGGCAAAGCTATCTGCCAACAATCCATTCCTTCTGCACAGAAGAGATGGTGTAGATCAGAAGGAAAACTTGCCCAAGGTGGTTTTTTCGAGTTTTGAATTTAAAGGACGAAGTAATCCAGGCTTAAAGATTGTCGTTTCTTTCTTTTCTTTTTTGCGGTACTGGGGATTGAACCCAGGGGCATTCTACCTCCAAGCTATACCCCCAGCCCTATTTTTTATTCTTTATTTTGAAACAGGGTCTCACTAAGTTGCAGAGGGCCTCACTAAGTTGCTGAGGCTGGCCACGAACCTGCGATCCTCCTGTCTCAGTTTCCCTAGTACTGGGATTACAAGCATGCGCCACCACACCCGGCAAGATTGTTGTTTCTGATAATATGGTATCCCATGCCAGCACAGAAGGGGAGCCACTGAGAGAAAATTCCATAAAGATACCATCATAGATTGAGAAAACATTGTTTGTTTTATATTTGCTCAGTAAATTAAAGGGTGGTATCTACAAATTAAAAAATGATCCTAAACAAAATAATAATGACAGTTATGGTAGCCATAACTATCACATATTAAATGTCATATGCTATTCAAAGCTATTTAAATAGATATTCGCTTTCAACTTCATAGTGACCCTATGAGGTAAATACTATTATTATCTCCATTTTATAGATAAGTAGACTTGAGCCCAGAATTGAGCTTCAGTGTTGAATTTTTAAGCCTGCTCTTCCAATAGTAATTCTGATGAAAACTACAAATTTTGATTTGATATATTTCATGTCTGATGGACTTTCAAATACACATATAAATATGGAAGTATTGATTGTAACAACATTGGCTTACTTCAGAAACAAGAAATAAGAGTGTAATTGTATAAAGCCTCTTTAATTTAAAGTATTTAGGAGAAACTTATCTAACTTATGAAAATATCTCAGTTCATCTTTTGCTCTTTTTTGTACTTACGAAGAGCTAATTAATAAACATCTTCTGCCTGGTAATTTTAAGTTGGATATTCTATAAGAAATACACAAACTTGGTTCTGTAACAGTATTGAGTATATGTGACTTCTACTGCTAAATGATTATTAGCATTGGTTGTTCTTGTTTGTTTATTTTTAGAAAATGCACTTCCCCGCCACCAAATCTTATTTGTTTTGTAGTTAACTGTCATTAATTGATAGGGTCTACGGTTTTTTAAATTCTATTTGAATAGGATTTGAATGATTTAGGTTTAGTGATTTTTTTCCCAGTTTTAGAACAAGTCATCTTTATCTCCTTTATTTCCTGTCACTCCCTTCCATACATAGGTAGGTATGTAGGTAGGTAGATATGTAGGTACATACATACATACATACATACAACTGCTGTTTTCTCTGCCTGAAGATTATTAATTTGTCTTTGGTTTTATTTGCTGTTGTTTATTTTGTAGCAAAGTAAGTTGAGCCTTGAAATGGCCACTCTGTACCTATCCAGTCACTTGGGTATTATTTCCTGTTGAAATAGATCAGCATTGTAAAAATTGAAAATTTTTCCACTTTACACATAGTAAATTCAGAGTAAGAGTAACTGGCAGATTATGTCTTATTAATCAAATGAAGAACCAAAGCCATCGCACGGCCTTTCCTCGCATTTCATAAGGGATAGTCCATGTCCTCTCTAGGGGCCTCCTAACCTACGGGAGGCGATAGGAAGACATTGTCCAGGGGAGTTTTGTTTCTAACATCAGCTTGGTTGTTTGTCTTTTAGGGTCTGATTCATTCTTTCTACCTTCCCTGAAGAAGGAGGATGCCAAGGGGTATGATACTCCCATTTTACATCTAACCCTTCATAACATTTGTGATAACAGTGGTAATAAAAAGACTTCCATTATCAGAGTCCACATTTTCTACTAATCCAAACCTTGGGATTATATTTTCTAATATAACCCTGGCTACATTACCAGCTGTAGAACCGGGTAATGGTACAGCTTCTACCCAATTTGTTCGATGATCTACCATCACTAATAAATTTTTGAGTCTTCCAACCTTGGGCATTTCAGTATAGTCTACCTGGATGTTTTGGAAAGGTCTTAATCCAGGAGGCCTTCCTCTCAAAATTGTTTTCTCAGGGCCTTTTGGTTTTTCTACAAGTAGCACCATGGCTCACTTCTTTGTTTTTGTATAGTATATATTCCTATGCATGGTTATGCCCTGAGAATAACATCACACAAGGTTTAGGGTCCCAAATGACTACCCCTGTAGAGATAAGTCATAATTTCCCTCATAATAGGTTTGGTAACCATTTTTCTCCTATCTGGTAGTTTCCACTTTCCTTCCTCATTTTTAACAGCCTCTCCTTCTGTTAACTGTTGTTCTTCCTGTTGGCTAAATTTTGGGGTAACCATTATAGGAGGCAAAGCTGGGGTCAGATGGAAGATAGGTGCCTCAGACTGCTGGGTGGTTTCCTCAGCAGCCTCATGAGTCCTCCTATTTCCTTGATCCCACAGACTACCCCCCCTTCATTTGGCAACATAAGATTTTCTAGTATTTGAAAAACCAATTCCCTATGGACTATGTCTTTTCCCTTGCTATTAATTATGCATTTTTCTGCCCAAATCTTTCCAAAAATGTGTGCAACCCTGAATACATATTTGGGATCTGTATAGATTGTTCCCTCCCATTCCTTTGAGAGTTTTAAGGCTTTGTTTACAGGGAACAATTCACAGTTCTGAGTGGACCAATTATTAGGCAATCTCCCAGATTCTGACACGTTTAATTTTTCTCCATGCACTATAGAATGTGCATTGTGCTTTTTAGCCTGAATTACTCTAGAAGACCCATCTATAAGAGATTTCTTGTAAGTCTGGATGAATTTTTGTCTGATATTCAATTAAAATTTTACCAAAAGCATATCAACATCTTAAGTAGAACTTATTGTTTCAAACATAGAATCAATGTATTTGATGTGACTTTTAGAAAACCCTTCAAATAATTCCTTTCAATTTTAACCAGCTTCATCACATGCAAAATTTCTTTCATAAGTTTTACCCTTTACAAAGAATTTGCAATCTCTTCAAATCCTCTGTGACTCGCTTAACACTCTGACTTTTGTTTTTTTCTTTTATTTTCTCTTATGATCATCAGAACAAATATCTTGCTATACAAAATCCTTTCCCACCTAAAAGTATTTCCCTCTATCTTTTAACTTTCTTTATTAAAATACCTCCTCATAGCCGGGCGTGGTGGTGCACACTTGTAATCCCAGTACTTTGGGAGGCGGAGACTGGAGGATCTGGGTTCGCAGCCAGCCTCAGCTCTCTCTCTCTCTCTCCCTCTCTCTCTCTCTCTCTCCCTCCACAACTTTGTGAGACCCGGTTTCAAAATAAAGTATAAAAAATAGGGCCAGGGGTGTAGCGCGGAGGTAGAACGCCCCTGGGTTCAATCCCTGGTACTGCAAAAAAAAAAAAAATACCTCCTCATACCTATAAATATCTTCTTTTATTAATTGGGGTTTCTTTTGTCTTTTGGGCCTCTAGTGGTGTGGCAAATTTTTCATCTGTCAGTGGTCATGACCAGAGGAGCCCAGCTGATTTGCCTTGCTGACATAGCTTTGGATTTTTCCTTAACACAAACTAACACAGACCCTTTATTCTCCTCCTGCAAAATAGGTCCAGCTGCAAGATAGTGTCAGTGTTTACATTTCCCTCTGGTGGCCACCCTCCGTGTCCCAGGGGATCCTCTGATTCTAACCCCGAATACTTTCTCGTTTGGTCTTTTAATCTGCTAAGCACTCAGAGAGCCCTTCACCCTTTCCCTGCTGGATATTAGAGACTTTTGCTAGATTTTGAGAATGAGGGACTGCCTCTGTTATCTCTTATTTCCTTTGTAATTAATTCTCTTTATAATTAATTCCCTCGTATGATTTCTATGGACAGCATTATTGTTATCTCGGTCTGGTTCCTGGCTAGAGAGCTTTTGATCAGTGGGAGTGCCCTGCAGTCCAGCCGGGTGTTCCCGTTCCCAGATCACCAGGGCAGACCTCCTAATCGCACTGCTCTCCTCTCCTGAGAACAGGATTCCTATGATTGTCATTAATTCCATTTAAGTGAAGACCTGGGGCCCTAAAAACTGATTCAGTTGGACTACCAACCCATGGGGATCCTACAGAAGGGGCTTTAGTTCCTTCTTTAATTCTCTCTCGTGAGGGGTGCATTTACAAATCCTATTCCATAGCCACCAAGAGGCATCTTTCTCAGGGGTATGATTCTTGGGGATAGGCCTGTGGTGAGGAAAAGGGAAAGTTCTGAATATCCCCATTACATTGTTCCAATTCTTTTCTTTTTAACCTTCCTTACCAAAAATGTCTTTATATTTTCTTCATATTTCTCTTTTCTAAGTACTAGTTCCTTTCTGTCTTAGTTCCTTCCTTAAATCTGTTTAAAACAATCCTACAAAATATCTGAACCTAGATATAATTACCTTTTCACAACACAACACTATACTTTATGATTTTCTGATAGTTTCCCCATCAAAGCATTGCATGATTTTGTATAAAAAATTATACATTCACTGGAACCCCAACTTTTGCCAACCTTTGTTGCCTTTAGTAATACCAACAATTTAGAAGCATATTTAATAGACCCAAATGTTACTGTAGATCCTAAGAAGCCAAGAGCATTTTAAAGCATTAATTACATTTTGTATTTACCCAACTTAACTTAACAATTAAATCATAGATTATCCCTGAAAATCAAGACATCAGATAAACATCATTAGTGTCTTAAACCTTGTTTCTGCCACAGAAGTACTCCAAAAGCATGAACATTATATTTGAAAACATCCTACATAGGCAAACATAATCCTGATTGACTACCTAGGAAAAAGGCATATGTTAATAATTTAAGGACATTTTTACTTCAATCTCATGAACAAATCTTAAATTTACTCATTGTCAGATTTAAGTCACATGAACTAAAAGGAGCCTAGAAAGGCTCTAATCAAGAACAAAAATATATGCGTGCAAACTGGGATGAATTTAGAAAAACCATGAGCTAAAAAAAAAATGAAATGGCCATAGTTATACTTCAGAACTAGGGGTGGTATTGCCTGAGGCATTCTTCATCTGGGACCACTGTCCAGCGGATTGGGGTGGCTGCTAGACAGCTCCTCCTGACACACAGGTTTCTTTGGAGACCCCTGCCACCGCCTGAAGGGGGTTGAGGACCACAGGCCTTTCCTCCAACCATGCACATCGTCTTTCTTCCTGAGCGACAGGGCTTTGTCGCTCACAAACTCAATTAGTAATTGACATACCCAATCCTCATCTGACCCAAACTTCGGCCAAAAGACAACTGATCGTGTTATGGGTCTAGATGAAACAATATTTAATCATTTTCTGTTTCTTTTTGTCCTTGGTTTCAGAATTATCTCCCCGGTATTGTAACATTAGGCCTGAGGGACTATCAGAAGGAACTTTTATCTTTACGCTTGTTTTTCTCAATACCTTTCTTTTCTAAAGTAGAATTTTTGTTCCTCATCTCGGCTGCCCTGGTTGTACTTCCCGTCAGGGGCTCACACCCCCCTTTGCCTGGAGGTTTCTTGCACTTCAACCCAAACCACTTCCTCCTTCTCCACCCGGCCCCTCATGGGAACCGCGGATCCGCAGTCCGCACTTGCCTGGCATCTTGAAACACCTCTCAGACACACACACACACAAAAAAAAAAACAAAAAAAAAAACCATCAACAACCTCCAAGATACCCCAACCACCGTGTGACTTACTTCTCTCCAAAGTGTTTTTATCTTGGTCTGTGCACGAAGTTGCCTGATCAGCTCAGTGCTTGCCAGGGCCCTTCCTGAATTGCTCACTGACTTTTGATTTCAAGTTCGTTGTTGGCCTGGGGCGGCAGTTCTTCCCTCGTCCAGAGGCTGCCGCAGCACAGCAGTGGGACACGTCTCCTACGGAGAGGGGTCCTTGCAAGGCGACTCACTGATCCCGGAGGCATTGTGCATGCCTCAGATTGTTGGGCATACAAATGCAAGTGGGTGACCAAAACAAGACGCCCAGAGTCCAGTCGCTCAGCAGGGCAAAACTGCATTACTTCTGCAGAAGGGTGTGCAGCGGACCAAATGTCGGGTAAGCAAGCACACCAGCAGGCAGCCGGCTCAGGTTTTGTCCCTGATGTGATCCTGCCCCTTGCCCTGACTGGCGAGGGCTTGGGTTCAACTCTGCACGTTGACTATTTTCTAAGACAGGAATTCTGAACCAAAGTTTAGCAAAGAAACAGTTTAAAATGCAACTTTGGAATTATTGGCTTATTTCTAGGACAGGTGGGAATTTTGAAATAAAGTTTAAGATTCTGGAAGACTCCCATCAAAGGTTATATGAGCTGAAATGGCTTCTGTCTGACCACCTGTTCGACAGAAAAGATGTTATACTTCTTATAGTAAACCCTATCTCAAAATTTTAAAAAAAAATTTAAAGAGACTGGGGGTATATATAGCTCAGTGGTAGAGCACCCCTGGGTTCAATCCCTAGTACCAAAAACAAAAAACAAAAAACCAAAACCCACAAAACCCCATCCCCCACTTCCTGCCTCCCCTCAGGCTGGTTTTAGGATCCCTGCCAAGTGTCAGGGAACCAAATTGAGAATTAGGGTTGGGGTTGATCAAGTGAAATCACAGCATCTAAAAAATGTTATTGATGAGCACATGAATTAACAAACTAGAATGTGTTTGTCAGGTAGCTCTTAGAGCTGCTCGTGTGAAAACTGGAATTAAAGATTGGCAGTTGCAGGGGAAGGATTTGCGTCAACGAAATCGAGAGTCTCCTGACCCTGATATCAGTCGGTCTGTTTCCCCCCTTCAGGTCCTTTTCCCTCCCTCCTCACTCTTCAATCCTCTTCCACTATTCTACTGGTCTCCTTATTATCATGAAGTTCTTTTCTTCCCTATTTTCTCTCTAGTTTCCACATATGAGAAAAAACATTCGACCCTTGATTTTGTGAGACTGATCTCACTTAGCATGATATTCTCTCGTTTCATCCATTTTCCTGCAAATGATATAATTTTATTTTTCTTCATGGCTGAGTAAAACTCCACTGTGTATATAGACCACATTTTCTTTATCCATTCATCTGTTGTGAATTGTGCTGCTATGAACATGGCTATGCAAGCATCACTCTAGCATCCTGACTTGAATTCTCTGGAAAGATACTGAGGAATGGAATAGCTGGATCATATGGTGGTGCCATTCCTAGTCTGAGGCACCTCCATATTGATCTCCATAATGGTTGTCCTAATTTACAATCCCACCAACAGTGTATAAGGGTTCCTATGTCCCCACATCGTCTCTGGCATATATTAGTATTCGTATTCTTGATGATTGCCATTCTAACGGGGGCTTAGAACCTCAGTGTAGTTTTGATTTTCACTATAATATTATGTCCATCTATGAAGGGATCACTAACAACCTTTCTAGCATGGATGGGGAGGTAGGGGCGGGTAGCTGGATGGGGTTAGGAGGGAACCTCACCAAGAGAGGCTGTGTGCATACACGAATGTATCATTTTGAATCTCACTACAGTGTATAATTATATTGTACCAATAAAATTCTAAAATAAAAATGAATTTCCTGTTTCTAAAGCTGTGCGGCAATGGACAGGCCGGCCTCCAGGAGGATCACCTCCTGGTGATCCTTAGTTCCTGGAGGATCACCTCCCTGGGGCTCAGTGGACAGACAGCTTTTATGACAAGGACTAGTTCGGCATGCTTGGGCTGTATGTTGGGGCACAGAGGATGGCCAGAGTTCAAGCACCTGCATCCAAGCCCACACACTGTCAGCTCAGTAAGTGTGCGCAGCAGCAGTACTTTCCAGCCCAGGAGCATACGTGAGGGAGGACTCTGGACATCTCTGGGCCCCACCTTGTCTTGGGGACCACGCAGGTGTTTCATACCCAAGAGCCTGGCCACTCACACACACTCTTCGTGTTGGGCTTGGTGACACAAGAGTGGCCTTTCCAAAAAGTCAGTCCAGAAACCAGGCATGGTGGCACACACTATAATCCCAGTGTTTGGGAGTCTGACACAGGAGGATTGCAGGTTTGAGGCCAGCCTCAGCAACTTAGATCCTTGGCCACTTAGAGAGACCTGGTTTCAAAATTAAAAAAAATAAATAAAAAAAAAAATAAGGGAGCCGGGTATGGTGGCTCACACTTGTAATCCCAGTACTTGGAAGGCTGAGGCAGGAGGATTGCAGGTTCAAAGCTAGCCTCGGCAACTTAGTGAGGCTCTCAGCAACCTAGTGAGACCCTGTTTCCAAATAAGAAATAAAATCAGGCTGGGAATGTAGCTTGGAGGTAGAATGCCTCTGGGTTCAATCCTAGTACCAAAAAAAGGGGGGAGCTTGGGGGTGTATCTCAGAGGTAGAATGCCCCTGGATTCAATCACCCAAAACAAACAAACCGAAAGCCAGTCCACACCAAGTTAGTAACATTTCTGACATTGAGAACATGCTATTCATTGTGAAAACAATGCAGAAAAATCCCACTTTGAGCCATGAGGAGTAGATTTTGTTCCTGTGTGTTTTTCCAATAATACTGAGCTAAAATCCTAACTGGCAACGCTTGTTGAATAAATACATACAGATGATGTTTCTTTCAACAAAAGTTTATTTAAAATGTGGAAACTGCCAAGCAGGGTGATGCATGCCTGTAATCCCAGTATTTGGGAGGCTGAGATAGGAGGATTGCAGGTTCAAGGCCAGCCTCAGCAACTTAGCGACACTTTCAGCAACCTAGTAAGACCCCAGTTTTAAATTTAAAAATTATAAAGGACTGGAGGTGTAGCTCGGAAAAAAAAAAAAAGCTGTTGAAACAGGATTTCTTTGAGGGCTCGGTCGGACCTTGGGGGTGCATCTTAACAACTGTATTAACAGGATTCACTTGGGTGACTTTTATGGCCCCACTTTTCTTACTTCCTGTCTTCCATGTTTTAGTTGAAAAAAAGCTGGACTGCACGCTCTCCACACAGTGGCTCGCATGAAAGCTGCTTATACCCATACGTCATCCCGCGCGCCCACGCGTCATCCCGCGCGCCCTGGCGTCATCCCGCGCGCCCTGGCGTCATCCCGCGCGCCCTGGCGTCATCCCGCGCGCCCTTACGTCATCCCGCGCGCCCTTACGTCATCCCGCGCGCCCTGGCGTCATCCCGCGCGCCCTGGCGTCATCCCGCGCGCCCTTACGTCATCCCGCGCGCC